>JANHFX010009186.1:0-92787 GCA_027560015.1 Chloroceryle amazona
CATTCCTTCTACGGGGGGGGGGGGAATTACTAACTCTTCCTTTCATAGTAAAAGTGGATTGTATAGCAGACTTTTTGCTGAAATTGGGCAACACAATGACTGCCTACCGACCATGTTATGGAGTCTGTAGGTATGAGTTTTTACAGGCAATACAAAAATTCTTATATACAAATGATTTTCTGCTTTGCAGAAATTTAAAACAAAAATAGAAACAAAGCTTTGCTTTTCTCCTAGATCAGTAGTGACACCTAGTGATCAAGTACTACAGAACAGTGCTTGAAGAGGACTGATTTTCACAAAGCTGTGCTGGATTACATTACAAAAAATAATGTTGGTTGTGG
The DNA here is from genome assembly GCA_027560015.1 of Chloroceryle amazona. Lineage (NCBI taxonomy): Eukaryota > Metazoa > Chordata > Aves > Coraciiformes > Cerylidae > Chloroceryle > Chloroceryle amazona. Next base: position 342 of record JANHFX010009186.1, read on the forward strand.
ACGAAACCACCACCGCAAAAACTTTAGGGTGTGGTGGGATGACGTAAAATAAATAAATACTGACAGTAGCTATGGGGTGATTTAAATTTACATAGAAATGCTACATCTGCTTTAAAGAACAGTATGCTTCAATTCAAAAAGAAAGGAAGTAATGCTATATTCATAAACAGAGCAGAAAACACTTGGACAAATAGAATGCAATTACCCAGTGGAACCTGGAAAGGCTCTTGGGCAGAAAATTCCTACACACGAATGATTTCCATAGGACAGGGAACAATCCCTAGTTGTAAGAATCCCAGTTTTCCATCTCTGGATAATTACCAGAACAGAGTGCAACTGCTCTGGTGTTATGCGTATTCTGGTCCAAGTTCTTGGTGATATAGCTATATTACAAAAAGTTATTCCACTTGACCTACAGCAAAGCAGATCTCTCTCTATCTAGACATACTACTCTAGAATAAAATTTATGTGATTAATCATAATTATCTGGATCAATGACTTACAAATGCAGGGGAATGCTGAAAAGACTACAGTCTTCTCATAGGCCTTGTCCAGTATGGGTCATACATTCTATAATATCTGACTAAGGAGGAGCTTTGCAGATGCATATATTCACTGACTAGACTGCTAGCTCCAATCTGCAAGTCACCTTCACTTTGTAACATACTGTCCACATAGAAGACCTTTCCCAAGTGGCAATAACACAGAAACTTGGCAAGCTGCAGTAATGCTGGTCAATGGTATGGGAACTGTCTTTGCTTCAGGGGGAAAGGTCCCCAGTTTCTTCCTGAGAATCACTTCTCCTTTCCAGCGTTTCACTGGTTTGGTGGTTAGGTGGTTTTGGGGTTTTTTTTTTGTTGCTTTGGTTTGTTTTTTTCTGTTTGTTGGTTTGGTTTTGATTTGTTGGTGTTGTTTCTCCCACTAGGTTTGTAAAATGCTCTGTACTGCACTTAAAATATAAGAAGTCAAAAAGATGCCCAGGAGTAAAGTTAGGATAGTTACCAGAAGAGATTAGTCAAAATAAAAAAAAACAAACACACAACAATCTGGTCAAGCCTCATAGTAGAAAAGATTAGCAGAAGATGTACACTCTAGATCAAAGGACAAATGTACTGTTCAAAAGTAGAGCCATCAACTCATATACATATAAGATGTATACATACATTTTCTGTAATATACATATTATACTTACGGTGAAGAAAGCTTTTTTTCTAGAATCACAGTAACTAGTAGACAGTGAAGCTGCATCAGTTTCCCTTATCTTCACTTTGCATTAATTTCTCATCAGAGAAACTGACTGAAAAACTCAACACAGTAGAGAATTGGGTTTGTAATGTCAAAACTGGAGCAAACATGTTGATTTGTAAAAGATGCTTGCACAAAACAGTTAAAATTGAATATGGCTAAAGGAGCTGAAAAAGAACTTGAGTGATAGCAGAGACATCTATGACCAGCAGCAGAGAGATCATTTAACCAGCCATAAAGACAGAAATGCTATACATGTTCCCAGGAGTTTTCAAGACAGGCGCACTAGTTAAAGTGTTCAGAAATACAAAGGAAAATTCATTGAATTTCTGAGATATGGAATACTGGGGACTGATGACAGAGAAGGTTTAAGAATTTTGTCTTACAAAAAGATGAGAGCTGCAGCTTTGATTGTTAAAAAAATATCCAGTACATAGACTGGCAGTGTCAGAAATCTGTGGCTTGTTACACCCAAAAATAAATCCAGCTGTATTACTTCTGCTTGCTACAAGCAATTTGTCCCATTAGACTTCACTTGTGCCCCTATTTCCACCAAATCCTAGTATGAGGCCCTCTCAAAGAAACTGGAAAGAATTCCAGCAGAGACCAATTGATTACCACAATCAAATAGCCCTGGAAAAGTCCTCAAACAAGCTACACTGCACCAAGATCAGAGAAAGGAAAAGGTCCCATGTTTCACCCATTTTACTCAGTGCCAGCAAGATAACTAGTAAGACTAGCCAGTTACCTTGATCTAGTTTGTACAGAATGTAAATAAATATCAAGAGGAACAAAAGTTTTTATTGATTCTATCTACTGGCAAGACAGTGGTTACTTGTGAACGGAGAAACAACATAGACTCCTGAACTCAAGAAAACTGCTCTTTATGTGACTGGACTTCGATAAGCAGTTTTCACCCTGTCTGTGTAGTATTGCTAAGAGATCCATGGGAAGTGAAATAGAGCTATTATTTGTCCTTTGTGATATTTCTAAAAGTCAGAATCACTGCTGGAAAACCTTTAGGGGTGTTCAGAAAAAGAAAAAACGATGAAAACAATTGCCCTAAGTTGGCAGGTCTTCAGTTTTGTTTCCATCTCCAGTGTGGGCTGTCTGGCCTTGCAGAAAGTTCAGCGGGATGTGTTTGACGTTAAAATAACCAGCTACATATTGTAACATCTCTTCTTTATAACTTAAATTGAAGTGAGTTGGATTTTAACTTGTATTAAGATTTTCAACCTTCTTCATGTGGTATCTTTCTTTATAAATAGTGGAAGAAAGGTCAATACCTATTCACAGCATAATTTATCATTTGCTAATTACAGTAGATTACATCTAAGTGAGAGGATCACATACTTGTTAACTCTAGTTACAATAGAAAAATTATTAATTACTGCTTTATAATACAACATAGGTACTGTAGGTATTAAGTGGGTATTTAGCTTATTGTGTACAACTCCTACAGTATCGGTGCAAGTACCCTAAATATCCCGGGTACCTGGAACGCCTCTGCTGTTCTGCAGAGTTGTGACCTGAAATGTTGAATTTCCAAGGAAACCAGATGCACATGCGCTAGGGTGTAGAGTGAGAGACACTCTCCTGATGTTTCATAAAATATGGTGTACATGGTTAAAAAAGAAAGCCCTCACCTCCATGTAAAAATTCAACATTTTCCCAAAATGAAATGGAATGTTAAGATTCAAGAACATAGCCTTGTAAATAGCTCTATTATTTCTTTACCTCAAGCCTGAGATACTTTCCTGCGTGGTTTTGCCTAATGATCTTACCCCTAAGTTCAACAAAATTGAGTGCAATGTACTGAAAATACACTGAGCTGAAATTGAACTTGTTGATGAGGAGTGTAGACCTGTTAAAACCAACAAAACTGGCAAGTTCTCTATTACCTTTTATTTTATTGCTCTTTTGTTCAACATGTGGCTTTGCAAGAATAAAGCCTTTATTGTTTGCTGGTTAAAAAAGAAAAGTCATGTTGAGGAATACATAACATTAGTTGTGATTCAGGCTTTTTTATCAATTTTCCTCTTTGGTGTAAATTCCAATTTGTTAATGGTAACTAGTTACAAAGGTAAAAATGAAAATATTTCATGGAATTCTAGAGAATATCACTGGCCAGCTAAAGTTAGGACTTTGTTTTTATATCAAGGTGTTTTTTTCTTAAAAACATCTTGGAGATACAGGCACAGCAGAGACATCAGTAAAAAAACCTCAGGCTTTGGTTTTAGTGGTGTAATCATTGCTAGATCTAGTGCTAAATGCAGACATTGCTATCCAGAATTTTTTTTTTTGCTGATATGACACTAGAAGATCTGGTTCACAACATGACCTGAAAGCAGCTGCATTGGCAGCTGCAGAGATGCTGCAGGGGGTAGGCATGAAGAACTGTGAACAAAAAGCTGAGAAAAAAAAGGATATGTTGCCTAAATCCAGAATCTCAAACCCATATTTCTAAGCAGAAAAATTCTACTAAGCAAGTGTGCCCTAACTTTAATTCCCATGACCACCTCAATATTTATGGGACTACAGTGAGAGTCACATCAATCCAGAAAGATACTTGGTGATCTGTTTCAACAGAGAGGCCTATAAGTACTCATATAAGCACAACTAAATAAATTAAATTTCGGCAGAAATGAGTGGATAGATCAAGGAAAGGAAATGCTTAAATCAATTTAACAACTAAGAGAACTGCCAAAATTATTTTCCCTTCCTTGATGATGTCTGTATTTCCAGGGCCATATCAAGTTATATACAACACAGTCTATGCTGAAGCCAACACTCACAAACAATTTAAATGCAATTCATACATTTAAAAAATGTTAAATATTAATAAGTCAATAAAATGTTTTCAATATACTGCACACAAAAATACAGTGTAACTGATGCATAGATACCTATGCATTAATTTAGTCTCTCACTGTTTAAATATCCAAGACTGTGCCATTATTATATATTACACAAGTCAAAAGAACATTTTACTGCTAAAAATCCAGGAACCTCAAAATCAGAAAAGCCCCTATGTACATTCCAATTCTAATAAAGACATTATATCTCCGTTCATGTACCTATTTTAATACCTGATCCTCATCAGCCCCTTTCCAGTCTGACTGGAATCCACACTATACACTTTCTCCCCCAGATCTAATCCTAGACCTGACCTGATAACAGTCAGTGTTTGGTTCTTCAAACTCAGTAACAATCATGCACACTGAAAGCTTCAAGGGAGAAGTCCTTTAGTGGCCTAAACCGTTCTTTAGCAGCCCCTTTCCGGCCCCACTCCAACCAAATCTCTTGTCTTGACGGGTTGATTCTGCCCAGCTTCAAACCGGGACTTTCGAGACGGACACTTGTGCCTCATATCTGGCAAAATCTACAGGTTCGGTGTTTCCTTATAGAAAATCAGGGTATCAAGATCTCTCAGATAGTTAGGATTTTGTTCACAGACTGCCCCCTTTCTCTTAGCATTGTCTTTAATCCTGTACAGAGGAAAGAGGAACTGCTGGAAATGTTCAGGCCTTCAGAATACTTTAACCCTACCTCAGGGACTCCTGGATGGACCCTGTTGAACTGCCATGATGCTACCACTTTTGATTGAACTCTGCCTGCACAACAGCTTACTGGAAGATGTGCTTTCCATGGATCTAAAATAAAGCACCTGTGCCTAGTTACACAGTCACAATGAAACCTTGTATGAGGCCTAAGTTTCTGCTTCAGCTAATATAATTCGTAAGTAATAGTTTTGCCTGCAGGAAAGCCAAAGAAACCACAAAGTTGCTCCCAATTTCAAGTTAGGAGATATTACTGCATTTAGGTTAAATAGATTCACATGACTGAGGTGCAGCCAGACATATGGCTGTCTATAGATATCTGAAGATGAGTGAACTTTTTTCCTCCAATGCTTGCTTAGCAAGGTCATGGCATCTTTCTGTTGTAGTAAGGACTGCAATAATCCATCCCTTCCTTGTTTCTAAAACAGATTACAACACACTACTCTTGTCCACTTGAAACTGCAACTTGTGCAGCTGCTCTCCTCGTATTACTCCCACACGCAACAAAAGGTACTTGTGCTTCCCACATCTGCCATGGCCTTGGATTTGTTCGGATTGAGAAAAATTCTGCTCCTGTGATTAACAGCTAGTTATATCACAGTGATCCATTCAAGTAGCAGAGGAGAGAGGGAGTCCTCTGTCTTGCAACCCTCAGATTTAAGTATTTTTAGACTAAAAGAAAATCTAGCTCCTGATCCTACTCTTTGTCCTATTTTTTCTGAAAGGGAGGAAGTCTGATGAACTTCAAAATGTAGGCTTTTGCATATCTCCTAGTACAGTTTTGTTCACAAATGAGTTCCAGATTATTTTACATAAATTCTAGCTCCTTTTAGTTTTGTAATTTATATCCATATAGCCACTCTAAATCCAATCAAGTACATTGAGAAAAGTATGTGATAACAAAATAAATACAGGAGACTGAAAGTATGATTAAAAAGCAAAGCTAGCTGAAAAACTAAACTGAAATTAACATTGCATTTTTCAAAATAACACAATATTTTCCATTGAAATTATTGATTTAGTTTATTTCCTATTTTTCATTTCCCATTTCATTTCCCATTTTCATTTTGAAATTATTGATTTAGTTTATTTCCTATTTTTCATTTCCCATTTCAGAGAAGTACACCCACAAGAACATTACATTTCACTTTATCCTTCTTGCTTTGCTAAAACTTTTTGTATTCTTTACTCTTTTTTCCTTTTGTGACATCTGGGGAAGGGGGAGACACAAACTCAAATGAAACAGGAAGTCCTCCCTGTGCTATTTATACACTACTGAACATAAGTGCCTCCTAACATTGCAGCTGTGTGGCAGACAAGCAATGCAATTGTCTAATGCAATTTAGTCAAAAACAGCTAAAGAAGGAAAAATCTGACTTAGGAAAAATTTGAGTCAGATTCCAGCTTTGCTCATTAAGGTTTACAGAAGAGTACTTTACGTGCCTGAATGACTGCCCCATAATGGTGTAACACTTTCCAAGTCCTGAATTCTATGCCTCTTATTCTTTCCAAAGCTGACTTTAATTTTGTACAGCATCTATTTAGAATGATTTGCATATTTTTAACTTCTCCTTTGAACACAGAGCTAAACAAACAGGTTTGGCAGTGTGGCTTTAATCAGAAGCAGAAAAAAAGAGTTTTGAAAATGAAAAGTAGGTATGCCTAATGCACCAAAATCAACCTTCATTCATTTACTCTTCCTTTTTTCTGCTACCTACAACAGGATAGTTTAGCACTCAGCTTTCTCAAAGACCTGAAAAAAAAAAAGAAAGAGTAAGAGCACCAAGGATAAAGAAGTTACATATCAATTTTGTCCAGAAATCTAAAATCAGAAGAGAGCATCAAATGGGTTTTGTTGCCTGTTGCAAAAGAGCTACATGAAGTTGAAAGCGAATCCAAGGTACATGGGAGATAAGTAAAGTAGCAAAGATTTCAAGAACAGAAGTTTGGCCACTCTTGTATTATGAATACATCTAAGAGGGTTTTTATGCCCATTTTTTGTCTTTATTCTTCACTACTACAAGGCAAGACAGATTTATTACAACAATGCTACCATCACTTTAGAATTTCAATTTATGACAGTAAACAAAGTATTTTTAAAAACCTTTGAGATCTTTAGGTTTGATATTGGAGTCTCCTGGTTTCTAAAATCTTCACCATTGAAATAAAACTTCTTAAACAGACTCAACTGACATTAAAAGTAGGACTAGGTCTGAAATGAAAAGAACCTCTGCATTCAGTCCACCTCAGTAAAAAATTTAGTCTCGCAAAGAAGCGTTATGCTTCTGTTTAAGTTCAGCTCAGAATACATGCATTAAAAAGAAACATATAAAACTTTTCATTGTGAGGTTCTCATTTAAATATATCTGTGCCTAAAATTGCTTGTTATATGCATTAGAAATTAAAGATCCATTGAATTCCAAGCTCCATTAATGTCAACTGGCACTCCAATGTTGACTTTTGTAGAATCAGGATTTCATCCAAGATGCTACAATCTAAACCACATTATGAGATGTTTCAGCTGCCCTATTTATCACAACAGGGTTTTATCTTGAAAATATGAAAACTGAGGATATAAATGTTACATTATTTTCACTGCTAATAATTTTGATTATTCTGTTTATCTATAACTGTAGAATCAAACAACAATTACAGAGGTAGAGACTCCAGGCTTGCAGATTATCATCTTTGATGGATAAGAGGCTAGGAATTCACATTATAGTCTCTACAAAAAGAGAGAGAAAGAAAATAGGAAAAAAAACTCTGCTTCTCTCAGTGTGCTTAGAACAAGGAAATAACTTTCTTCCTGTCCTGGCTTTGGCTGGGATAGAGTTATTTTTCTTCCTAGAGTGCAGTCTTTTGGATTTAGGATGAGAATAATGTAGACAACACAATGATGCTTTAGTTGTCGATGAGTAGTGCTTACACAAAATCAAGGACTTTTCAGCTTCCCATATCACCCTGACAATGAGGAGGCTGCGGGACACAAAAAGCTGGGGGGAATACAGTCAGGAGAGCTGATTCAAACTAGCCAAAGGGATATTCCATGCCGTATGAATTCATACTGAACAATACAACTGGGAGCAGCCTACTGCTCGGGGAGTGGCTGAGCATCAGTCAGAGGGTGGTGGGCACTTACATTGTGCAACATTTGTTTTAATTTTCCCTTCCTTTTCTGTCCTATTAAACTATCTTTAACTCAGCTCACAAGTTTTACCTCTTTTTCTGAATCTTTTCCCCATCCCACTGCAGGGGGACTGAGCAAGCAGCTGTATGCCTGCCAGGTTAAACCACAACATGCCCATCATCCAAGCAGGAACCACCAAATAAGAGCAAATAGCCTCCAACAATTTTCCAGGAGTCAAAAGCATCAATTATTCCACACCCTGATGTCAAATCCTTCTTCTCAATTTGTAACTTCTACAATACAGTTAGGAGTTAGTCAAACAAAACATAGAGCAATACAAAACCTCAGGCATAGCACAGAGAAATGGATAGAATCATGAGCAATAACAACTACTAAATCCAGTATAGTAGAGCCTCTGCATCCAAAACCTTGCCTATGTCTCACATCCTTGCCATGGTCTAATAGAAGATATTCTTTTCCAAACCTTGCCTATGTTATTCAGTATTAAACAGAAATCATCCCTTTTTAAAACACAGTGACAGTAGAAGGCCTACAGAAAAATAAATTGTCTAACTGAAATAGGTGCATGCTAAATGAACTGTTCCCTAAACCAAAGAGGAGAGAATCAAAATAAAGCTAGAGCACAATTTCAGTAAAGTCATAGCTCAAATTCTGAATGCAACAGAAATTCTGGGGCATGACAACACAAGTATCAGTTAATGCAATTATTAGCATGTTTCAGATAGTTGTATTGTAATTTTCATGCATCAAAGAAAGTAGAGGCAAGGACAACAGACAATCAGCAAGTAACAGATAATGCCCTTGACTTCCTCTTTGCCTTAGCATACCGGAATGCTTACAGTAAAATGATTACAAAAGAAAACCTGTGAGAACAGAAATGCTTATAGCTGTTTTGTATAGTATGGGGCCAAGTACATTACAGATGCCACAGAAACAGCTAGTGATTTCTTCTCTTTTTTGTTTGTTTGGGTTATTTGTTTTTGTTAGTTCTCAACAAATTTCTACTGATTTATGTATTAAATCAAAATTTGTCTAATTTTCCCCCAGAAAATTTGACAATAATTTCTGATGTCCAGGTCTCCTTTACACTGGAGCAGCCTAACACATGAACATATTACAGTTCACATACAGATGTTTATTTTGCTCAGCCATCTGTTCCAACTGAAACACAAAAGAGATCACAGAAAATGAATTCTAACTCTCTTTCTGAATACATAGACAAACAACTGTTTTCCCAGCAAAGCAAGTCTCTTGGTTTTCACAGTGTGTTGGAAAAGACTGCACTTTACAGACAACTCAGAAAGTCAGGTTCCTAATCTAAAGGGTGCAAAATCTTGGGAAGATAATCATAAAGAAATGATGACTGATGATGGGATAAAGGAGCATACAGATTGCTCTAAAAGGATTTTTATTTGCAGGATGGTGTTATCAGTCTTTAATGATATGTTTTTTTCTTTTATAGTTACAGGTCTTGGTCCTTTTGGTTTTAGACACACAGATACACAACTAAGAATAGGACTGCACCAGAGCAGATGCAGAAAGAGTGGTAAACTGAGGGAAACTGATTTAATGAGAGACTTGAAGAGAGAGTGAGGTGGGCAGTGCTAAAACAAAAGTCCGTTTTCAAGTGCAAGGAAGAGTCAGCCCATAAAAATTGAGTCACAAAAGAGCTGTCAGGTAAGAGGCACATGCAGAGAGGGAATGGAAATGATAAAGACTGAAATAGATATACACCTGTGCAAAATAAGAACAAGGCAGAAACCTAATTTGGGAAGGTCATTAAGAAGTATTCAGCTTTGAGTCAGAGACAGAAAAGGGAGAGAACTGTAAGAGCGTAAAGTTTGCAATGGAATCTGGTAACTGAAAGACAAGTTCAGCTACCTGGGGCAACTGGAAGACATTAGAGAAAGGAGGGGAAAAAAAGGTACAGATTGCTATAGTAGTACTGTCAGATAACTGTTTCTCATGGAAGCTTTTGGCTGCCTGGAAGTAGTGCTTACCCACCCCTGTGTCCTGATCAGGTATCTTCATGAAAGTTGTCCCTTCATTTGTTTCCAGGTGCCTACAGATATCCAAGGTGGTTCCAAAGTTTGATCCTGAATACTAAGTGGTTTAGAATGCCTACAACCTAAAAACTGAGCAGGTATAAATAGTATAGCCAGGGGATCACTGACCCCCATATAAATGAACATAAGTAGATTCACATCTCCTTGGAGAAGGCAACAGTAACATCTTGAGCCAAGAGAGCATGTACTCCTGCATTGCAATGAATATAGGTATACCATAACACTTGATTTCAGGATTAAAACCTTCCATTTTATACTCTCTGAAATTGAACAACCAAAGTATGAAGCTTCACATGATTGAGACAATTAAATTCATGTCCTGATTCCTGCAGCCAGGCCTTAAAGCAGAATCACACTTGAGGACCAAAAGCTAGGTCCAGAAGAGACCAAGTAACACAACCTTGTCTCTTATTTTACATATTAAAAAACAAAACCCAAACCCAACAATGACAATTTTTAAACCTAGAGATTATGTGAAAGTATTCCTACTTTCAGTACCTGATCTCCTTGTGTATTAAGCAGCAAGCAGCCACTAAATGAGGAAATTTGTTTGGATTTTCTGTTTGTTAGTTTCGTTTGGTTTTTTTGTTTGTTTGCTGGTTTTTTTGTTTTAGTTTGTTTTTTTTTATGGGAAATTATGATTCTGAAAAATAAAAATGTTTAATATTTGCACTATAAAACCAAGAGTACAAACTAACAATTTGGCTGTAATTTTATAATATACTGAAGTATTTGTTCACCTACAGAAATAACCCCTCAATATTACATTTGAAAAAAATATTTGGCATATTTGATGCACACATGAGTTTGGAAAATAAGAGTGAGAATAAAAGCTGACACAGAAAGGTGATCATTTATAAATCTGTTAAAACTTCACATATTGCAACTGTCTAGGATTACAGAGAAATTAAACTCCACTCAGAGATACTCAAACTGGCACTAACCAAACTTGATCAGACACTAGAAGCACTTCAATAATGTCATTATTGTATAAATCTGCTAAAACTGGTTTATCTTATACTGAGCAGAGGAACTGCATCATAGGAAAGAAGCTAAGTTAGCCCAGGAGGTGCTTTCCCTGCAGTAACTGTTAAATTTGCAACAGCTCATTTAGATCTGGCTCATGAGTCCATAGCACTGTACTGCACTGCGCAGTACAGAAAAAAAGAAATAGCCAAGACAAAAGAATGAGCTTTTGAATATCTTGAGATTTATATTTGGTCCTATTGCCAGTGGGTGAGTTTTCTATTTGACCTCCTGCACGGTAAAAAATGTTCATCTGGTACAGGTGAAACTTTCAGCTTTTCTCTTAGAATGGCTGCATTTTATCACAGTGAACAGGGATTTACGGAGCATGCCTAGAGAGGTGGAACACCCAAGTCAAAGCAAGTTAGATTAATTCAAGTTCGTATTAAAGGGAAATGACAACACCTACCTCTCCTATAGTCCTTTTATCAGGCCACATTATTGATAATGCATTTTTTCTACTGATGTCTTTGGCATGAAATAATAATGTTATGTCACATATACAAAGTAAAAAACATAGACATCCTTAAACAGGAGAAAAGATATATCCACAGCCCTTCTTCCTGGGTAATGGTCTTGATATAATCTGCCACAGCTAATCTCATGGCATAAAAAGACTAATAGATAGTGCTTCAAATGCCCATTTCTCTTACTCCTGCATCTACACCTCAACATACAGTTACACTCCTTATACATTAAACAGTAGGAGTTTGCACATCAACTAGTCAAAACCACCCTTATTTTAGAAACACTGGTTCAGTCACTGCCATCTTGCTTTCAGTTAACCTTGTTCAAAATAATGTCTCTCTCCCTGCTAGTTCTGACTTGATATATAAACCTTTCAGACTCATTCCTGTTCTTGATGCATTCTGTTCCATTCTCTACCTGGATATAACCACATGGCTTAATGCTGATGCTGTACTCAGTACAGAGAGAGCATTATTAGAGCACTTTTTTGTTGTCCACAATAAGCTCACTCTTGTGCCTCTGGTGTTCTGTAATTAGGCCCCTTCAGACACACAGTTTAGTTATTATGGTTCATCAACTTATAATGCATTATTCTAAATGGCTGCATTTTCATTCTTTTTTTTCCTTTTCTTCTTTTGCTGATAAATAAAAAAAAAATCAGGTAATGGAGGTAAAAAGAATTACTCACCCTTCATCTCGATCTAACATAATGTTTATGGGCAGCAGGGATAGCAGGAAGACGTTCTTGCGAAGAACTTGAGCAGCTTTATAGGACAACAACCTAGGAAGAAATGACAAACCAATACCCACATTTACTGTTTGTTAATCTGAGCATTGATTCTGCTTTCACAAGTGGCTTTCATCAAATGCAAATCAGAAGCCTGGCATCTGCTTGAGTAACCAGGCAGCCCTGTCCCCCTTTCAAGGGAACAAAAGCCATACAATCAAAGGGTTTTAAAAGGATGGCAAACTTATTGTAAACTAGAAAAGGTTAAAAGTCTGCCAGGGCTTAAATAAACCTCTCAGAACTTCCAAGTATGAAAGCACTTGTGACCTTTATGATTTTTTTTTTTCTGTGAAATATTTCTGAATATTTGAAACATGATAAAAAGTAACCAAAAAGGAGAGAAACAAACTCATGTGTCTTTCTTCCCAACTGATTTTGCAAGCTCCAGAAAGCAAACATAGATAATTTTATTTATTCTCAGATTTCAACAATCCTGCTCCAATCAAGAGCACACTGGCTATCATAACAGGGCCTACCTGCACTACCGTGCATCAGTGACAAACCTCCTTGTGCAAAGATGGATAACAATTGGAATTCACCACAAACAAGCTATTTCCTCACCTCAGGAATCTTCACTGAGACTGGCACACCCCAGAAAGCACCCAAATCACATCTGAGTAGAGAAAAAATACTTTTTTAAATATACTGAAAGTTTGGTACTTCTATTTACCTCAGTTAAAAGCACAGATTCCCAGCACCAAGGAAAATGAGATTACTAGTTACAATGAAAATCTATGGAAAAAATGTCCAATACTAATTTCACATGTATATTTATTATGAAAATAAAGCCTTTTGCTGTCTGGTAACAGCACAAAATAGAAATTTAAATTAAAATATGTTAACAGTTAATGAGTTCATCAGTGTGTATTCTAATAGCTTTATTCCTCATTCATTTGGGAATAATCACAAAGATTATCCCAATGACCATGAAGCTAGAAACCAACGTTCAAAGATCCAAATTGAGCTTGAGGTGTCCATTCGATCAAATTTTCAGCTTTTTATTTAATGATTGATTCCAGATTGCAAAGTATAGAAAGGAATACCATTTCACACACAAGTTTTAGATTCATAAGAACACATTTTGTCAATGCTATTAATAACTAGCTGGAAAATAAATCAGTGAGAATAATGTCTGAAGGCTCCTGTTGCTGTAAGGAAACCACTCTTTATAATTATAAACAATTTAATTTAAAACAGGTCTTGGTTCTGATGTTTGAATAAAGCCATTGTCTGACAGAACAACCTATGATTTCTTCTGAAGGAATCATAACTCTCCCCAGTGTTTAGAGAAAACTATAAAGCAAAAGCTAGGAATTCTTTAAGACAAAATCAGAGCAAAAGATTCGAAGCAATAGGAAGGAATTTTTTGCATGTACTATGAACTATATAAATCAAATTATGAAATTCAGTGTCACGAGATGTCATGGAGGCCAAAAATATAAATAGATCTGAAATAAAATTACATGAAATCAAGGAGAAATCTATTGACAGCTATTAAACCTGCTGGCACAAGTGTAGCCTCCAGGTCAGAAGGACAGACTGAAAAATACCAGGCTTACCCTGTACTTTCTGTCTTTTTAATTCTATGTTGTCAGCACCTCATGTTGGCAGATATCTTTGTTAGATTACCCCAGGAATAAGCCATCTTGAAACATGCAGCTTTTTCTCTAAAGCACAGAATCTGGAGTTCAAATAATGCAGATGCAACTAATGGAAAACAAAACAAAACAGGAAGAATGATTTAAAAATGAAGGAGCCAACAAAAAGCTACCAAGTAGAAAAAAAAAAAATCTGTTATCATTGTAAAGATAGAAGGTAGAAGTCTACTTCAAGGAGGAAACATCACGTAGATACACAATATGAACATTGATTTCAGGACTAAGCAGCCTGCAGTCTGACCATCACATCTCAAAGCCTATCCACAGTTTGCCACCAATGATTTCTGCCAAACTCAAGCTCCTTACAGGGAGCAAGAGTGCTACAGAAAACAAAACAGAGAAATCAAACGATCCCAGACTACAACAGATGAAATGAAGGAAGAGGTCAAAGCATCAAAAGTGGAAAAGCCAGGGAACAGGAGAGGGATGTTAAACAGAGTACTCCTGAGAGCGACCACCACTCCCTGACACTACCCAAGGTGTAGATGGATGCTACCAAGCAAGGAGCAGAGACATCACTATGAAGAACAAGATACTGAGCTGGCACTTCCATCTAACCCGCTGAGAAAGTTCTTAAGGCAACATGATTAGGAAAAGAAAAACAGAAGTTACACTCTGCTGTTTTTCAATACAGTATCTTGTGCTCAAAGCTGATCTGCAGACACAGTAAGGCTCTCCTCACAAAGACCTTTGGTTTAAGTAACATTGCAAGACTCTCTCCTCCTAAAAACAGCGTCTGGATTTAGTGTATCTGCTCAAATATCTGTTTCAGACCCAGAAAAAAAATAAGAAATTCTGTGCCTAGTCATGTCCAAAATCATTCTTGCCTTCTCCATTATCCTTTTCAGCTGCAGATATTAGACATAGTTTCCTGAGAAAGACAAATAAACTACTTTCTTTTTAGTCCTGCACATAAGTTACTTTCACAATATCAGCCTTGCAAAACTTGTTTTCATAATATTTTTTTTTCCTGCATAATAATTGATATTCCCAGACCTTCCCACAGAACCACATAATGTAAGAGTGTTAGCTACTTGAGCAGCATCCTTACTTTCCACTCATAGTGAAAACTACTAGCAAACATTGTCGCTTCAGTTATTTAGCTAGTAAGACTCTACATTACTCTTTTCTATGTAGCAATTAGAAACATGGTTTAGCTGAAGATACTCCAGAAAAAATTCTATACCTCAGGGTATGATCTACCTATCTGATTAAACTCCCAACTTGATGTGCCTTATCTTGACAGTGTTAAAGACTGTATTGTTAGAGATTAGAGTGTCACGCTATGTTTGCTCAAGATAACTATTATAGAATATTTGCAATGATGCACATTTCACAATAAGAATGATAAATTTTTCTAGTGCTAGCCAAAATGCTGATAGCCGAATGTTAAGTACAGTATCATCATTTATTATGTTTACACAAGATAGCCCTATGTAATAGGAGCATGATATATTGTGGTAAAATTTAATGTTAATACAGACGTTAAACTAGTATATTATTGTTTTCTACAGAATCCTCTGGTTTTAGCTAGATCTCACTTGAAGATGAGAAATATTAGATAATACATGCTGAATATGCTTTGAAGTATGACTCAGACTTTTTAAAGTTTTAGTTCCTATGTTCCAATAAAACAATGGCATATTTATGTCTAAACAATGTAAACTCCCTCTCCTAGGGAGAGGGAGTCACTAACTTCTCACCTTCTCTTCCATCCATACTTTCATTTCTTTCTCCTCCCATACATAAAAACATAAGCAAACACGTTCACGCACACACAGAAACCACACAAGATTACAAAGAGTCGTATTTTTTAATGTGAAAGTACAGCAATATACTCTCATAAATGTGAAGCCACGGTGGTTTGAAGTCTAAACATTCAACACATAATTTGTAACTTTAATCAACACATCTCATTTTGCTAATGCATACTGACTGGATGCCTGAGTGCTAATGAGCGTCCCTGAATGCTAATGGCTCTGTGAAACTAGATGGCCTCTGAGCATCACATGGATTATCTAAAACTTATTTGCATCTCAGACTCCCAGCACCATTCAGCTTCACCTCTCTTTGACCTTGACATTTTATAAACCAGGGGGAACAGTTGTGTTATGAAAGAAAAGCCAAAACCAAACCAAAAAGTGCAGGCAAGGACATACACATCTAAAATGTATTTTAAACAATTTACTGAGTTGAATATTTTCACACTAGAATGTGATAATTGTAAGATATTATACATCTTATCTCCTTATTTTTTGAACTCTAATGAGTACAGGAAATATGCTCAGGAATTAAATTCCTATAACCAAGAAATTTTAAGGATCTAAGAGAAAGATTGTGAGAAGAGATAACACCTTTTAGAATACAATCATTTACCAGCAGTTACAGGCATTAAATATGTTATACATTACTGCATATACTACTATGAGGTAATACAATAATAATGTATATTTATATATATTATATGTAAATACATATATCATAAATTCAGTGCACTTGGAAAATCAGACGAGGTTTCAGGCATGAAAGCCATTGATTATATTCAAATCCTATCCCATGTATCAAAGAATATAATCCCTTTTCCCCATCATATCACATTTATTTATTTATTGCCAGATGTGCTTTGTCACCTTGCAGAAACCCCACCATCCTGCCCAAGGCTGTTCCATTGAGCAGACACTGCATCAATGCCCCACTCTATAGGGAAACCTATACTCAAGGTATTATTTCAGTGCCCTACATGTCATGGACCTCAGTAGAAAAGTCAAAAATACTTCACCTGAAAACCATTCTTTCCTTCTTTCTAAATTCTTTTCTATGTTAATTCTCTTCTGTGTAGAAATGCACATATATATACAAATATACATGTAAATACATGCACATATACATTTACATATTTCCAGGAAAATAAACTTTCTTGTCTGCATTAGAAAAATTATAACTGAAGAACATGATGCGAAAGTTATTTTAAAATAAACTGTCTTTCCACCCTCAGAATAAACAGGCACATAAAGTCAACATAATGTTCAGATCTGTTCCCCGTTTGAAATCCATTGCAAGGACTCGGTGTATTGTTAAAGTCAAAATCCAGGAGAGGCCATTAGATCACATGGTTTCATCTCTACAGCATACGGTACATTTTACCTTATGGCTTCAATACAGAGTCCTAACCTGTGGTTGACTAAACCATACCTCCCAGAAAGATGTCTGATTTTCATCTGAGGACTTCAAGTCCTGGAATAGCCACACCTTCCCTTCATATTTGTTTTGCAATGGCTTAATCACTTTGCCTATTACAAATTATTTCTAATCTTAACTTTACAATTTCTACTTCCAGATGATACATTTTTTTGATACACGGAGAAAAATATTAGAGACCTGTACACTTCTGTATCTGCTTTTCCATCCACTTAAAAACACTGCCATTGGCTGCCTCATCCAGCTTCTCCTTTTTCTTTCTAGTATTTACATTTCCTCTGTTCTGCTCTACTGAATTTTATCTACTGCTTGAAGATTTATTAAAAATTACCAGCATTTCAGATGTCTTTCTAGTTCTTTAAAGGCTGTTTGGAACAAATTAGCTGCAAGTCTAAAAGTGTTTATCCTTTAGTGACTATCTATGCCCCAAAAAGTACTTTCTTATCCTCATGGAATGCAAACACATGATTTTCCAAGTACAGAACAGAAATTCTTACTGAATATTTCTAAATCTTCTATATAATTATTAATGATTTAATTATCTTGAGTTAGTAATGGATCCATAGCACAACTAGGATTTCTCTGACTCCTCATTATCATGAGCTTTTGACATACACTGTTATTTATTTACCAAAAATACTTTCCTGTAACTATATAAAATTTTATATCCTACAGGAAAAAAAGTTGATTTAATGAAACTGTCTCCAGAGACACTTAAATAAAAATTAGGTTTGGATAAGACTGAAGACAAAAGCAAAGCCCAGGAGATTATAGATTCTTCTGGGAGAACACAAACTGATGTCTGAAACAAATTACGTCACTGTACAATAAGGAAGCCTATGACTCCTGCATTAAAAAGATTATGATTTAACATTTATAAAACAGAAGCTAGTAGTAAAAGTTTGGTGAAACAGTTAGATATGAAGTGGTAAGGAACACCTTTAGCACATGCTAAACAAAGATCACAGAGTGCAGTGTTTGTTACAGATCAACTTTGCCATACATGGTGAGTGCTAGCAGCTGCTACATTCATGGCAAGAATATATAAAGAAAAAAATAAAAGTAAAAAGCTAACGCTTTAGTATAGTTAAAGCTATGTGGCTAGCTTTAATAGAGGAAGTAATTGTTCTGGGTGCACGCCTAATATTTTGTGTTTTTCAAATACAAAACAGTACATCACATGGCCAGACAACAATTGAATGAAAAGGAGAGCATCACAATCTACAAACCTTTTGTATCAGTACTAATCAAACAAATTTAACAACATCTTGAACTGATACACATGAAATTTATGCAGAAGATTCCTGTTAATACTGCCAGAAATGTACTACAGTAAAGTTTTTAAGTGGTAATGCTAGAGTAATATTTTATAATAAATTGCATCAGGCATTGTAATTTAATTTTAGAGTCTAAAATAGTTGCATTTCTACTCATTGCCTTCTTTTGTTAACAAACAAACTCCAAATTTTGCAACCAATTCTGAATTGCTATGGTGGGTTATGTAGTCTGAACAAAGGGCTTTGTCAGCTATTTAATTCTCTGCTGTTTCTGATAACACACACAAGGCAGGCAAAAGTCAATTCCTCAGTGCCACATTACCTCTGCTGTGTTACTCCAGTGCACACCTGAAAGAATCCCAGTAAGGCAGTGAAGCTACTCCAGACCAAGCCCATGGGGACATGGGGTAATACCCACTTCTCAGATCTACTATACCAGGATTTCCTCTGACATATTTATTTTACTTCAGATCAATTCATATTCAAGTTTGGAGGTTCTTCCTCTACAGTTATAGAAGCTGAAGATTTTTAAAGTTAAAAGAGGAAAGGAATTAAGAAAGATGATGGTTTATCATAACATTATTCAGCTGCTGTAGGAATATGGGAGAAGTGTAGAGGTGATTGTTTCTGAATAAAGCCCAGTTCATTCTATGCTTTGATCGATGCCTGCATTTGCCACTAACATTTCTGGCATCTCCTGGTTCAAGCAGCCAATTTCAAACACTAACTATTGGAGGTACTTGAAGCAGTGTAGCATAAGGCTATTCCAGTTTGATTCTAAACAGAAAAGAAATGTTCAATTTCAGTGAGAGCTCCTGTATTGATGTATTGTGTTCCTTGTTTCCTGAAAAGCAGCTGAATCATCTCGCCAGCTGGAGTCAGTAAGTAAAATTACTTTGTGGATCTGAGTAAGAATTCATGGAGTACCTCTCCTCTGGTATATCACAGAAAGCATTCTTGTTATAACTGATGTGTTTTTCACAAAATAGAGCAACAACAATGAGTTAAAATACTCTTGTTCTGCAATCTAGCATAGTAACCATCCCAATTTGACCAGCACTACCTCCTGCGGGCCATGTTTGGAACAAGACCAGGAAACTAATGCAGACTGAATTAAATGGAAGAATCAAACAAATGAGATGCTAAAGCTAGCTCAGGTCTGCAGATTCATTCCCCTTTTGCCATATATCTTTAGCAAAGGTATATGCTGCATTAAGGCAAGTCATAAGGAAGGGAAATGTCCTATGTTGGAACTTGTACCAAATTTTTGTAACATGAAATCATGTCCTCTATGATGCGTACTGATAGCTCAGACCTCATTAAAGTATCACTCTCTGCAGAACACAGCATAAATATGATTTAGTAGGGCCTAATTCAGCTGTTTAAGCACCTGCTTGTACATGTACTTTATTTGAAAGCCTGAAAGAGCAGCTGTAAATAACTACAGTATGTGAAAATGACAAGAAGTTTCACAATATCAGAGTCAACTTTCTGAACTCTTCAGAAAAGCATCCTGTGCTCAGTTTTCCAATGCTTCTTTAAATACCTTTCTTTTCTATGTGTTTTATATGCAAGAAAGTTATTTTGAAAGTTTGTTGTTCTTTAAATATTTTTTCCTTTTTTTTTTTACTCAAAACATTCTTCCAATATAGATAACTCACAGAGATGAGTAAATTCACATATTTCCTGAAATAACTTCTGCCCAGGTTAGATGCCCCTTGAGCTTTTCTGCTGTATATTCACTGCTCATTACAGTAGCCATCTAAATGTTATTTTATAGTCTCTTGAAACATTTCTTTAGTTCTCATGAAAACACATGAAACCAAGCTTCACTTTGTGTGGCTGACAAAATGAAGCTTATCCTTTTATTATTAATCTTATTATCTCTAATAATGGCTTTAGAAGCTACTGCACAAATATCTCAAAATAACTCCATGTAACACATTTTAATCCTGGTTTAACAGATCCTTTTACCAAGGAAAAAAAAATCCTATTAACAATTCTGATAACTTTGTGATATACAGAAATAGGTGTTGTCTTCAGTCAAATACTTTTCCTTTTCCACTTAAAAGACCTAAACCAGAATTAAGAACCTGGGCAAATCTCTGATGCAGTAATCCACTGACACACCAAGCACTTCTGTGAAACGTGCTAGCCCACAACAGTAATTTTACATTCGTTGTGTGAAGTTGTCGTAGCCTTTTTGAGCACTGATGCCGTGTTTGCACAAGTGTCAGTGCATTGCAGCTAAACCACAGTTAAAACAATTTTCTTTGGCTATCTAGTCTCTAAGAAATAGTGTTATGGCTACCAAGTGCATGATTCTGTGCACATTTATTCTACAGAATAATAACAAAGTTTAAATAAATCTTTGGTATACTTTGCTTGATTTTGACCTGACTTTTTAATTTTAGGTTTGGTCATATGAAAAGAACAGGGAAAATACTGTTTCTATATTTCTATATGTTTCTATATTTTAACACATTATTTTAATTAAGTCCCATTTGTAGAAATTATTAGAATTTTCCATAAATTCACAAATACAAAAAATATTGACATATCATCTCTTTTTCAAAAACTTTGCAATAAAGTTTTGAGATCACATCTTCATTTCCAGAATGTTTTCATGGTGTTTCTAGTTTGCAACATAAATTACTTGGAAATTAAAATGGAGTTACTTCTCAGCAGGAAAAAAGGAGGTCAGGTCATCCTCTCTCACACAGAAACAAAAAAAACAAATCCAGATCAAAATAAAACTCACTCAGCTACCATTCTTACAGACAACAAATAATTCTGTTGTTGTTTTTCACCAGGTGTTTTTCCCCTGCCTCCCCTCAGTGAAACAGTGAGATCATTAATTCTACAGTCAGCAGCTGAAACCAGTTAGTCTGACCTCAGATGCTACTGATCACATCCCTTCCTGCTCAGTAAACCCCAGACTACAAAAGATATATCACTTTTCCTTTTTTTACTAGAAAATAACAAAGCAGTCAGGCCAAAACATTATTCCTATTACAAACATGCCTTATTAGCTACAAATACACCTCTGTATTTTGATTGAAAGTTCATGGCCCTATAAGGAAGAGAAGACACAACACAGAAGCACTAATGAAAGCTACATGTTTCTATAAACAATACGACTTTGCACATTCAAGTTAGAGAACCATGGGTTTAATTTGTTATTTCTCAAAGTATCACAAAATTACAAAACAAGAGCAATCCTCACTTTAATTTAATTCAAAAGCAGCATGAAAGAGATGTTTAGGAAATGTCTGTTCTCCTGATCAAGATCAAGACTACAAATCAGAAAAAGCAGTCTTATTCTCCAAAATGATTAATCACTAAACAACTGCTGATCTATAGATTTCACACCAATTCACCAGCTCACAAAGTCAGATATAAATCCAAAGTAAGGACAGTCATTCAAACTGCAGGATCTGGGATCACTCTGGGCTAACTGCATAAAGAAAGGAAAATAAGCAAGAAAGAGTAGAAAGCAAGAACTTTCTAATAAATAATTTTCAAAATGGATTAACTATGCAGTGCATTGTCATGATGAATCAAACCCATCTATCCTATGGTCACTCTGCATCTTTCTATAATGCTGAGGGATTGCATCTTTAGACTTCCTGTTTATTTAAGACAGCTCATGGATCCAAGCTTGACATTGAGTTCTCAGCAGCCTATGTGATATGGAAAGCCACTTTGGCTACAGTATTGTAAAATGATTTTTTTGTCACATGTTATTTTACAAAATTCTCACAGAAGACTGTGCGAGAGCTCTTTAAAATGCAAGATTCACCAAAGGGGAAACAGCGGTTAGCTCTGCAAAGGAAAAAATGTCACACGGCTGAACACATTTTCTCATCATTCCCAGAAGCTAAAGAAGTAGCTAGAGGCAGAAAACTGACAATAATTATATTGCCTAGAAACTGACAGTGTACATAAATCTACTGTATTAAGCCTTTATTCATTGATCTACTTTCCAAAGCTCATTTCAGCGTTAGCCCAGAAGTAACACCGTGCAAGGCATTGCTCTTCAGTTTAAGGAATATTTGGGTAATTTTTTCTTCCATGTACTGTGATAATTAAAGTTTTGTATGGTCGCTCTTGCTATCCTGTGGCAACCTGAGTTGCCATGATTTTTGACTGCAATTTTCTTCCTTAGTAGATTGTCAGTAATACATGAAACAGAAAGCAGGCGTGCTTAAAGGAAGAGTAATTCAGCCCTTGTTGAAATTGTACAGCATAAGCCTGAAGTGATGGAAAGACAGCTCTTCAGTCCTGAACGTCTGTTTATGTCAAATCACAACAGCACAGTGCAAGCAAGCTAGACCCAGCAGGCATCTTTTACTGAACTAATTTTGACACAGCACTGAAAAATCATGAATCAGAGATATATCTCAGAGGAAAAAATAAAGGTTGGCGATGTTATAGAAAAAGTGTTAGGGCAGTACTGGCAAACTGACACATATGTGCTCCTGTACTTATCTCAAAGTCCAGCAAATTAAAAAATTAACTTTCCTTTATTTAGGTACCAGATCCAGCCTGCACTATTACTGTTCCTCCAGAGATTTATTGTAGCTCATTGTTGTTGGGTCCCTGGACAGAAGCAGGGAGAAGACTGGCCCAAGTGGCAGCCAAAGGAAAAACAACAAGTTTAAAACTTCCCATGTTTATGAAATCAGCATTGCTGGTTTGCTGCCATTCATTGCTTAGAGGTGCCTGTCAGACTCAGTTGCTTGAATAAATGCTATACCATTGGTAGATTACAAATGCAATTAAAAGTCAGGAAAGATGTTCTATCAAATTAACTTATTACTTATGATGACCCTTATTTCTCATTTTTTTTGGACATTGGTATGTATTTACTTCATTTTGGATGAGTAGTTATTAACATGGTACTCTATCCTTTAATGACATTCCAAAGACAGAGAAAGTATTAAGAATCATAACAGTTCTATAGCTATATTTACTGTACACAATATACTAACAAGTAAAATGTGTCATTTTTAGAGTGACAAGATGACCGTCTATTAATAATTTTTTCTCCCGTGAGTTTCAGGATATACAGTCTCCTTGAACTGATGTTAACAGTTTTGCATATTGCTCATTGCAAGGGTTCTTAGTGTTATTTGGCCTCATGGTCAAGATGAAGAATAAAAAAAAAAAACCATCAGAATAGTTTCAGAAACAGCTATTTTCATAATTTCCACAACATAATACAAAGTAACATCTACTGAGGTGTTTTGTTTGTTGGTTTGTTTGTTTGTATCTTTTATAGAGAATGTAAAATTCAAACCATGAGAATCACAAAAAAGGCTTCTATCCAGAATATTCATTCTCCATGGTTCTTAAACTTCAGGATCCAGACCTCATTATCTACTCAACCTGCTCAAGGAGGCAGCTTGCTTTCTTTTGCTTTTAGGGAAGTTACCTAAGTATTCCCATGGTAAATGTATCAACACTATAAAGCAGGCTTTTTGCTTTGTTAAGTGACAGAACAGATGTAGATAGTACATTCATTCAGCAAATCTAGAGTCCTGAAGCAGAGGTGATAGAAAGAAACTCGAAGGACTCATAAAGACAGTAACACAGTTGGGGGATATTGCTGACGCCACCTCCAAGTTAATCCATTCTCCTGTAGCCTGCTCCTAAGCCGTCCCTAGTAAGAGGGCCAGAAGGCATAATGTGTGCTGGGTAAACACTGTCCTCATGGCTTGTAGGGGAGACAAAGCAGTTTGAAAGCAATGCCTTTTACAGCCCACAGCCCAGCCAGCAGCACAAGTACTGAAGCACTGGCACTGTTACTCCTTCCCAGTTTTGGCACAATAAAATGCAGTTCTTTTGCCAGGATGGCTACACCTACACAAAGAGCTTTGTATGCATGTGTATGTATTCACAGGGTAATTGTTCCACTGCTCAAACCTTTCTGGGCAACTCCAGTTAAGGGGACAAACAGTTATTTATGCAGGATACAAAAGAGTCTATAGCAAGGGCATGGTTATCAAGTCCCTTACAAGTTCCCATTTCAAGTACTGCATATCCCTGACTTAAGAAATTTGCCAGAATTTGAGACTTTGAATAAAAAAAGAGCAAGCAAAACTGCATTCAGGATGATCACCTGAAATGAGTATCTGCATTGCCTACACAGCAGCCTAGCTGCAGAAAAGGGATATGTAATAGTTTCTGGAGAAATATACCATATCTACAACTTACATTGTTACAATTTTAGGGAAAGCTCTGAAAAAGAGAACTTCAGCGTTGAAGACTTTCTGTCTTTGACTCCATGACAAGAGTACTGCATTCATTTTTTTTTTCCCTACACCTACAGTTTGTAATAAGCAAGGACAAATAGGTGTTTCTAGAGACAAAGTTTTTCCTTTTACCAGAAAGGATGGAAGGATAAGAACCAACCAGACAACAAACAAAAGAACAAACTAAGAAATAATGGAGCAAACAATCTTTGGTGTTAACTACTCTTTCTCTTTGACATCATTATCATTATTATTTTAAATTCCTAGATGAACTAGTATGATCAACATACCTAAACATCCAAATATGGTACATTTCAAATTATGATCTAAGAACATACTGGGAAGGATGAGGAACAACACTGTTCAATAACAAGGAACAAAGAGTCATCATAGCATAGTGTCTCTATTAATCCCCAGCCTACTCAAACTGTTAAAAAATCCTTGCTGTAGCACCAATTAAACCAACTTATATAGAGAATTCACTGTTAAGTTTTACTGTTTCAATGTTTTTAATAAGCTAGCAACTAAATATTTGGTTGTGTATTACTTGCGCATCACCCACAGGTTGCAATGAATAAAAAAAATAATAAGTTTTTGGGTTTACTTTTATTAAAATATGTTCTCCTAATTAAAATTTTTCAGGCAGATATTCTCCCCTTATCATACATGGAAGACTCCTTAAATTCAGGGTACAAGATTATTTTTGGCTGTATATGTCCAGCCTACCAGCAAAGACAGTTAAAACTCCCACTTTCTAATCCCATAAAACATAGTGTCTCTCCACGGTCCTTAGCAATTTACACCTTTTGCTCTATAAGTACATAAATATTGTTTATGTCTAAATGAAAGGTAATGAAGAATCTCAGCTAGGTGAAGAAGCAAGACCCCCTGATGCCCCTCATTTATTCTGTGACCGTATGATAGACATGCCAGCCTTGCTCAGATACTGAACAGCCTCCTTCTATTGTTAGATGAATGGTGCCTACTAAGCCTGGCTAAAATCCCTCCCTTCCTATTCCGATGGTTTTCAAAATTTAGCATAAAACAATGTTGTCCGCACATAAGCTTCCATGTATCTACCACAAGAAAAGCAAAAATCATTACTTTCTTAAGCAAATTGAAGGAACATTCATAAGCCTAGGGGGAAAACATTCTTGTGGAGTAATGTGGATAAATCCTTTTTGTCTAGGGAAATTCTACAAGAGGGTTTACTCCATTAATCCCTTTTACTAGAAAAAGCAACTCCCCCAATAGCCACTCTTATCCATTCTTTCCTCCATTCTCCTTTTGCAGAGTTCCTTAGTCCTAAGTCTTTGCATAGTCAAAAAAGAAAATGCAAGTCAATGAGCAGACAAGTGATTTTGGAATCAATGAAATAAAAGCCCTATCTCATGAAGCTCTACAGAAATGATCTGCAGTCTTTCCCAGATTAGGGCTAATACCATGGAACAGCAAAGAGAAGCATGTAAATTCAGTGGCTACAAAGACCTGCTACTAACAGTACTGAACCTACTACCACTTGAACAATGTAAGTAATGTTGGTAGTAGTGGCAAAGGTTCACACAAATACTGTGAGGAGCATAAAGTATTCAAAAGGAATGCACAGAGTTGGAACACAAAATGATAGACCTTCAAGGCAGTGACAGACATTGTATAGCATTTTGCTGCTGGGTGAATATAAGAAAACTAATACCTTGTCTAGTGTGACTAAATGACTTTCTTAAGTTGATTGTAATTTGGCACAGCATTTTTATTGTGCAAACAAAAATGTTTATTCAGTATGTTTATTCTTGGGTTTTATACTTATCAGATTGTGAATGCACAGTATCTTAATATTTCATGAAATCTTTGAACTGTCAACATTCAGATAAAATGTATTTTTAAAGAAAATGTAGACTGGAAGAGCATGTGGATCCTATGTCAATATATTAATCACTATCACTGTCTTCCTCCTATGCCATGAAGGGGGCAAACCACATCCTAGGGATGATTAATCTTTTGAAATAAAAAAGTTGTTCTGTTTCATTGATTATTTTTTTCCTCAACTATTCCAGAATCAGTAATTAGCTCAAAAGACAAGCTTCGGCATTTCTTGGGAAAGCAGATGGAAATTTTTCTATCTGTGTTTCTTATAGAAAAAAATATTTGGTTTAGTCACAATTAAATTTCTCATTAACTAATGGAGGTTTTTAGTGCATCTTCCCTATTTCCCATTTTCTTAAAAAAAAATAAAAAAAAACAGGAAGAAAAAAGTGTGCAGCAAACTTTACTCAGACTTTCCTTCTTACTGTTTTCTATTTTTTTATGGATTTACACATCAAAAGCATTAGGTAGAAGCAAAGGAAGAAGACAGGTTTTTCCCTATCTGAAGGAACAGCTTTTATAAGCTGTTTTATACAGTTTAATGTAATATACACAAAAATAATTTCTATTTTCTCTAATTTCACAAAATGCACTTCTAGTCTATTTACTTCTTTAAGTCAGCTCGAATCTCCTTATTACGGACTTAGGTAGAGGAAAAAAATGGAAATTTCATTACATTATTAAAAAAAACAATCTAGACTGTCCAGTAATTTTGCCTTAAATCATGCCTTTCAGACATTACAAAGTATTGTTACCTTTTTTTTTTTTTTCCTAAATAAGCTTTTAATAAACAGCTGATCCTACTCATAGCTTTTCTTCCTCTCTTTCTTATAAAAGGCTGTATTCTAATTCCTCTGAAAAGACAACTTGCTTTGGGAGATCAAGTTAAGTACTGAACAAAACTGAAGAAAGATGTGCAAACCAGAACATCCAGTGCTCCCCCATTGTGCATTCGAGATAAACATTTGCGGGCATGTCAATTTGTATGCATGGATTCAGCTCCCTTTTGAAATCTTTCAGTACTCCTGGGATGCTGCCATTATGTTTAAATTATTTAGAAAATGGCTGTTTATATGAAAACTGATGATTTTATTTTTGTAAAGATATCAGAACCACCCTACTAAAGGATCTGATTAAAACCTTGTCAAAGTCTTGGGCTTGGACTTGTAAGATACCTTTCAAGAAAGCTTCTTACTTTGGTTCTGTCTACTTCATAGATAATCAGTGAACCTTCAGTCATGAATTATTGCTGTGAAATACAGTATATTCATTCTAGGTTATATAAATTACGTTCCAATTTAACATTTAACTTAGCATCTCTGATCCTGCTTTGTTTGCCTCTGCACGTACTTTTACTGCCACATTGACGTCTTGGGGTTTTTTAATTGATAAATAAATGCCTACAGGGTGATGTCTAGGTGGATCTGATCATCAGCAGATTAGATCCACAGTTTCTTTATGCCACATGGTAGCATTCTAGAACACACACAGAACAAAAGCCCATTTCAGTCATCGTTAACTGAACAAGTAACAAGGCAATGAAAAGTTTGAGTTCCCCACAAAGTGATAGTATCCAAGTAGGATTTAACTTCTCTGAAACATTTCAAGAAGGTCTAGAATCAAAACTGTGTCCATGAAAATATTATAAAGTAGACCTAGATGGTGAAAATACGGTGGAAGGTGTAGTGAAGCCCTGTAGGTCGTTAAGAAAGAAAGTCCAAGATGAAGATCTTACTGTCATCATTCCCATCTTTTCCCACCAAACAGTTTTATAAAAGATTAGTTTGGAGCAAGGTAGGGAGTTACTGTTGTACACTATGAAAAGAAATTTGGGTTAGTTGATCTTTAAACTGAAGAGTTATTGATGGTGCCTCCTGTAATCCTCTAATTTATTGCATCCTCAGACTCATCCTGTCTTCACACTATTCACCTACAGAGATGATGAGCAAGATTCTCAGATTTTTAAGTAAATCTAAAGGCTGTTTGGAACAGTGGTTTTGTCACTTCAGCAATTTCATTTCCATTCATATGCTTTAAGGATCTCAATTTGAAGAGGAATGAAGGCTTAGAGGGCTGGGCTAGAGGGCAATTTTAGCCTCACAGAGCAGGCTATAATTTACATTTATCTGTGTCTGACAAGGCTGTGTATAGCAGGAGCAAGGAAATGTTGCTGCCCGTCTCTCAGGCTATTGATAATAGGAGTGATGGTTAAAGAATTACTAATGCAGTAACAGAGCAGCAGCTCCCAGCCTTAAGGACTAGGTGCAGAGAACTTAGACACACTTCATCTCTGGTCAAATCACCTGAAGTGAAAAGGTTCTATTCATGACTGTAAGCCATCATTCATAACACCAACAACGGCAGATCTATTTCATAGAAAAATTCAAGATCTGCTAAACAGTGAATTTTCCTAACTAATGCAACTTTTCTTCTTTGTTTTTCTGAATCCCATCCCCTGCCCTCAGAAGAAACATCCCATTCAACCACTAATAAAGAGGACAAGACATACTACCCAGGTACAATACAGCTGTTCACTTGACGGGTCCAGCTGTTGCTACAATCAGATACTGTACGACCAGCAATAACATACCACAGCAATAGAACTAACACAGAAATGTCTCACCCAGTCAAACTGATCAGGTTGACCAAGTAGTCTACAGTCTCAGTGGTCTACATGTTCTCCCACAGAGATCTTCAATATACTAGCTGCCTGTGCTCCCAATCCTTAAGTGCCCCCATACCAATGGCTACTCCCCACCATTCTTGGACACAGAGAAAGTTTTCTTTGAAAAGAGAAAAACAGTACTGATTTCATATCAGACGAGATGTTACATCACATCAGAATTTCAGTTTCACACTCCTCATCTGGTAGAGCCAGAAACACATTTCCATGCCACTGAGTCCCCCCTCATGCGAGCTCTGCCTTGCATTCCACAAGGCAAGAACAGGAGCGTGAGAAGGAAGCAATTGCAGGGGAGAGCATTGAAGAGGCACACCTGAAAGGCATTGTTCATAGGGTTTATGCTGATGTGGTGGAGGAAAGTCGGCAAGAAGCACCTCAAATAGTTTAAAGACTGAAAGGATGCAGATTAAAGAAAAAACAAAACTGCTGTTGTCCAAGGGCCAGGGCTGGTTTACGGGCTGTGACTCTTGCCTTAGCTCAAAGTCAGTCTTTGCCTGTTTGAGTTGATAGTCTACAGACAATGGAGATGTGCTCCCCTTTAAGTAACACATATTTTGAACCTGTGTTTCTTATCTGCACTGTTTTTTTTCCTCCAAGGAAGGGGAAGAAAAAAAAAAGAAAAAAAAAAGAAAAAAAAAAGAAAAAAAAGAGAGAGCCATTCCTAACAAACAGTTCACAATTAGAGAAATGGTTGGCATGTCTGGAAATTCCCCACTCTCAAGTTACAACATGAATAAAAACTTTAGTGCTGTCCATTTATTTGGCTTGTTTTGTCTTTTGGTGTTTTTTTGGGGGGTTGGTTTTTTGTTTTGTTTCCCCGGTATATATTAATGGAAATACTGGCTTTTTAGTCCTTATTCCAGTCAGATACAAATCATGTGGCTGACAGTTAAATGGCCAATCTGAAGATCCTGTCTGACGCTGCTGTGGCTTTGGTATGCCCCAGGATGTAGGTCACTGCTAGTGCACAGCCTTTCTCACATCCTTTACTCCCATGATGCCTTTAGATGATGGTGCATTAATGTGACACACTTTCAAAATAGAAGTCGAGTGATGTAGAATCTGTTTCCCACTTAAATGAATTTTAGTCTGTAATTTCCATGACTCTTGACATCCACCATCAAATTAATATACCTTCCTGTTTTATCTTCAAGAGGAAGGCAGATTGTTCCTATCTCCACTGCCAAGACTCATCTCATCATCTTTAAACAGCCTTATTCCTGGTTTCCAGAGGTGCAAAAGAGATTCCTGAGGAGCAGATCATTGTGGGTTTTTTGCATGAGAAACACTGTAATGAAGAAATCTCCTAAGATTAGCAAGACTTGCCCTTCATGTCACACATGGTCACATCATGCAATGCTTAAAAACATAACAAGCTCCACCTTGAGGATATTTTGCCCCTTTTCTAATCCCACTTTCCTAATCCAAATACCTTATAGATCTAACTATCAGAACCTTATTCTAATTTCTAGGTTGAACCTAGAAATTGTTCATTTGTTTAGTAGCAATATGCAAAATTGCAAAAAAATGTAAGAACCAGTGTATTATACCAAAGTCCATCTGTCTTGGCATCCTGTTTCCAACAGTTGGCAGTATAGGACGTTTTGGGAAAGAATTTAAGAATCAAGTACTAGAAGAGCAAGGAAGAGCTATACTCACTGAGAAGAAACAGGCACACTAACTTGAAACACTCATTGCCAACTGTAACTGAAATGAAAATTAACCGAATAAGCATATTTTCTTTGGTCCTATTCCTTTCAGACCAGTCTGGGCCTCTGAAAGGCATTTTAGGAAAGAAAATTACAGGTGCATTAAGATTTTTTTAAAAAGAGTTTCAAAGTGGAGTAAATAGCTTGGGCTGGATCTTGACCTATGATGCCTGTACTCTTGCCACACTTGGTTTAATTGAAAACTAGTCTGTATTCTAGTCTGAAATATCTGTCTGGATTGGGTGGCAGTGGAGGTGACTAAACCATATTTAGGGTTAGGACCTATTGGGACTAACCTTAATAAATACCTATTCAGGACTTTGTATAGGTTGAAGTATAGCTTTTTTGGCCTGCCTGAAGTTAGTGGCTAAAAAGTGTCACAGATGTGACACTAAGTGCTAGAATGTGCTCTGAAATTTCTAACAACTTCATCTTACACTAGTTCATCTGACAAGAAACATCTGATTAGACAAGAATTTACAAGGGAAATGTTTGGTTTTTCAACACTAATATTCTAATGAATGGTAGACATCTTGACTTTTGAATAACAATTCCTAACAGCTACATGGACAGGGCTTTTGACAGGATAAGCTCAACTGTGTTGAATAGTAACAAATTGGACATTTTGTAGTTTCATTTTCACTGCACTTGCCATGTGACATTCTACAACTTCAGGTTATTAAGCTAGAAGCAGTGAAGAACATTCTTCTCAGGGCACTAACAACTCAAAATGCCAGTTTCATCACCAATACAACCACTGAAGCACTAATTTTGAGCACATTTTGAGTCTTTCCTCTTGTGATATTTCATACTGGTTATAACAAGTTATCTGAGTGTCTTCTGAAAAGGGGGAAGAACTGAAGGGAGGCTGAATGTCATCTCCTACACTCCTGAAAATACAAGAAGGATACAGAGAAGCAGAGGTAAGAGGCATAATGGAGAGGCCACTATTATTAAAATAACCCTGGACATAACCAAGAACATAAAAGGTTGTAGAATGCTGTGGTGGAAAATCATAGAAATGGATTTGTCTTCCAGCTCCAGAATGAACCTAGACTTTATATTTTCCACCTCTCTCCTCACTAGCCAATTAACATCATAGATCACAGTGTCCCAATCTTGGTCATTATCTTCTCTTTCTCACCCACTCCAGTTTCCCCACAGAAACCATAAGCGCTTGGGCTAAGAGAAGATGCTGACAGTGAAAAGAATGACATTTTTAATTTCTGTAGTAATATTACAGGTGTTCCACCTCCTGGTACAAGCAAAAGGATGTAGAATTCAAGTCCATTTGTTTCCCCTCAATGAGGCCACACTATATTTTTATACAGTTGGAGAAGCTTCCCATCAAAATGTTTGGCTCACACATGAAACCCAGGCAGTGTAATCCTTTACACACGTTTGGGAGGACTGTGTTACTACAAGGAGAGTTGGTTTCTGAAGTTAGCAACATAAGATAGCCTTGTTTGTTTCAGGGGGGTAAAATGTTACCTTTTCTGATGGAAATAGGTACACTGTTTCCAGGGTACTAGCGATTGACCCCTTTAGTCGATTTTTTTTCATGACTGCATAAAGCACATGTGGAGCCGTGGTTCTCTTAACAGAGAAAGAATCAAGCAAGCGAAGAAATACCTTGTTAATATTCATACGCGCTTTGGTTAATTCTAAACTCAAAATTCACCTCTTTCAAGCTTTTTATCTCCTCTTGGTCATAAATCCACAATTTACATCTTTACCTAAAGCCTTGATCTTCCTGTGTGATGTCGATACACTCACAACAAAACCTGCCAATTAATGGTAGTACAACCTTGGGTTCACTCTGTTACTCAACAAGAGAACAGGTGTCTCATACAGCTGCACTTTTTACCGTATACTGGTGTTCTGAGCTCATCTTTTTACCTGCAATTTGAAGAATAACCCCCCTCTTCCTCACATCCACATTTGTTCTTCCCATTTCATTCATACATTTTATCCCATCCTCCAGTATCACCATCATCCTCCATTACTGTTCCCCCTTGCTCTTTATTAGAATAAACTGTGCCCTAAAGCTCTAGCATGAGTTCACCCACACTGGGGATCTTCTCTTGTTAACAGTTCCACTTTGCTCAGTAATCCAAAGCAACCTATAATCACAGTGGCTGGAACCATGCTTCATACAAAAGTGTTTTCAAATGAGATCTCAAAAAAAAATTAATACAACAACGAATAATAAGTTTCACAATGAGTAAGCAGAACAAAACTACTTAAAACCAATCCCCCTTTTTTCCTGCTGAACTTCAAAATTACCCCATAAATGCCACCCTCCGTAAAAAAAATCATTATAGAAAACAAAACAACAGCCCCCCCCCCCCCCCCCCCCCCAAACAAAACCAAACAAACACTCAAAAAAATCAAACCAAGCTGTGTGCTCTCATCCATGCTTATTCACATGCAAATGATAAATAGAATCAGAATAATTTTGCTTGGAAGAGACCGTTAGGATCATCAAGTCCAACCATAAACCCAGCACTGCCAACCCCACCACTAAACCACCTCCCTCAGCACCACATCTACATGGCTTTTAAATCCCTCTAGTGATGGGGACTCCATCTAACACACTCCTAAGAAGGTAGTCTCTGAAATAATTTGAAGTACTTCAACTGCCTAAAAGCACGAGTCCACGCTCTTACAAACCAGCACAGACCCACAGACCCCTCCCCAGCTACACAAACATACAGAACCTTTTCCCACAGGGTAGATCGCCCCCTTTCCACCCGAGGCATAGGGAACACAGCAGCTAGTAATGCAGCGAGGCAAAACAGTCCCCTTAAATGTCTTCAATTATAAGCCCTACTGCCTATTCCATACGACTCGCTAACTTTCTGCGCATAAGCCCGAAACAAGTCAGCAGAGCATCGGCAGCGAGAGCAGTGGTCTGGAAAATTTGGTCAACTCGTACAATCGTGTTCTGTAAATGAGAAGAGGCTGAACCGGCAAGAGAGGCTCTGCAGGGGGAGGAGCAGCAGCAGCAGGAAGCGTAATGAAGCTAAAATAATTGAATCCACTTTGTTTTGTTTTTAAATCCTGCTGCCCGAGTTTGCTGATGAAGAGTATCGAGCCAAAACAGAGTCCCAATTTACAATGCTGAGCACAAAAGCACCAGCGAGGATGGCTCCCGATACCGGTTTGTCTTTCGAAAGGCTCCTGCTTGGATTAGCCCCAGAATTTACAGGAGAGGCCAGAATAACGCAGGTCTCTCTGTTTTCTTGAATTACCCTCCCTAGTAACAAAGCCTTCTGGTGCTTTTCACCAATTGTGCCTCTAACTGAATCATAAAGAGAGGAAGGAAGGCAGGAAGGAAGAGGCAGCCTTGCCCCTTTCAGGTCTCTTGTATCAAACAGTTTGGACTGGCGTGGCAACAGTGACACACCGTAAGATTTTATGTAAAGTTTTATTAGTGAGATTAAACACACAGGATTAAACACATCCCTCTTTTAAAAAGGGATTCTAAAAGAATATGGGATTTTTGGTGCAAGTTTGTGTCTTCCTTACCCGCTGCCCTCTTGATGGCTACAAGCTATTCCCAAATTTCCTCCAGTTTCAAAGAGTGCTGGTGCAGGTTCTCAGCCATTTAACTTTACCAACACTTTATGGGCCCAACAACACTACAAAGTATTTGCAAAGCAATGGATTTGAAAAACGTAAGAGTCACACTGAAGGTCCTTAGTGCTGAAGAAAAGTGCCTGGAAGGCCTTTCTTCCTTCTCCCTGCAGACACTTCAGGTGGCAGGGCTGGTTTTCAGCTAGAGGCCTGGCTCTGGAGGACTGTACAGTCAGGCTCCTCCAAAGGTTTTACAATGAGCACTCCCTACCATCAAACAAATCTGTGTCATTTTTGACTACAGAACCTACTTGCCCATAAATATGCCGTGTTCAGGCACTTTATAACTATTTACTGGTTGCTAAAGAAGTGGCCAGGCCCAGGAGGTTCCCGTGGCTCCTCACAGCAGGGCAGAGGCTCTGCAGCCTTGGATCAACTTCTCTTTTTTTTTGGAAAGGGGAAGAAAGAAAGAAAGAAAGAAGGAAACAATCATGGGGGTTTATTCCTATCTTGTATTGTCACTATTGTTGATTCTGCTTCCAATCGTTATTTCCCTTCCGGAAAAAGCATAATTCAGAAAGGAAGGGCAGAAGAGATCTTCATTTTGTTGCCACAACAATGGCATTTAAGAAAATAATAATAAAAAAACCCCAACCTTTACAAATCTTGCAGCTCACAGAATATTACACAAAAATAAAACAGCAACAGAAGTCACCACAGTTAAGAGCCAAGGAGCAGCTTTTCTCTGCACACCCAAGTTTTGCAAGCTAGTGTTTCTAAAGACAGACACCAGTGTCACTGGGCTGTGAACTCCACAGCACTCGGCTTTCCACGAAGAAAGGTGCAACAGCTGAGGGAGTCAAAGGTCCTTTCACAGCCTCCAAAGAGCTCTCTGCCACTCAGCAAATACCACGCTCTCAAAAAAACTCTCTGAGGGTATATCATGGAAACCAGCAAGCCCAAAATAACTGCAATACCCTTCAACACTTAACAACATACAGATCCAGAAATAAAAAAGTCCAAGTGAAGGGGGACAACAAGAGAAAAGCTGGAGGACATCAAGAACGCAAACCTAAATTTTGTGTGCCAACAGGCAGATGAAAAAAGATATACATAACAGGTGAGATCTTCCACAGGTATAAACATCCAGCTCCACAATTTCATTGAATTTAGGCCTGGCACTGTTGTTTAACAGTTGTCCTTCTCTAAAGGTCCCTTGCCCATCTAAGTGCACTGTTCCCAGCTTACAAATGACCTTTCCCTGTCACCTCCTTGTCCGTTTCCCTGCCCTCTGCTTTTGTGCATCCTGTCTGATTCTTTAACCCTACCTGGATGTACCACTCAGCTTCCCTTCTCCATTAGGAAAAAACAACCACCACCAAACCCACAACAACAAAATCAAAAAGACCCAAAAGGATAAAAAAATTCCAAATCCTTACATCACATTTAATTGCCTTATTCACTAAAAGTCACATTCACCCTTCCTCGTTCTGTACATCAGCAATTGCTAAAACTCTGGTCACACCCTTCGTATGAATTGTCTTAAAGGATTTTATAGAGGTCCAGCGGCAGACGCACAGGTTAACCCCACGCCTGCCGAAAGCCCTCAGCATCCTGAGATGTTACACCTCCAGGAAATGTCAGCTGTGGTTGTGTTATTCTAGTGAGATGTCTAAAGCAACTGCAGCACATGACGGGACACAGGAGCAACAAACGTGTCATCGAGGCTGTTGGCACTACACAGTAATCACTAGACGAGCAAAGGGATAGAGGATGCTGCAGAGTGAGAAGCAATTTCCCTTATCAGAATTGTTGAGTAGGATTCCCTCAGGGACCTGAAGAAAATAAAAGCATAATTGTGCTTTCTGAAAACCAGAGGTAAGCACAGACACCCTGGCTGATGCTTTCAATGTCCGACCCATTTGGAAGGGTTCAGCCCCGGATCCTTTTCTCAGGCAGGCAGCAAGCAGCACAAGCTGTCTCAGCAGGAGTTTCAGAGTGTAAATAAGAAACACAGATTTGTGAACAACAGTCTTTGCAGCCGAGAGGAAGCCCAGGTGTATTTTGATGGTAAATAGAAAGATAGCAGGGAAGGAAAGTCTCAGACCCACTGCTCCAATAACATTCCTACCACAGTCCACAAAGAGCTCTCCAAGTCATTCTGTGAAAATGAAATACTGCTGGTGTCTTGTGGGCTGTGGTTTTTTGGTGTTTTGTTTCGATTTTTTTTTAAACAGAATGCTTATGAAATGGTTTTGAATTGTTATTACTCATGTGGGATGATTGAGCTTTCTTGCAGAGCAGTAGTAGATGTGTTTATTCCAGAGAGGCACAGGGTACATATACTGCTGTGCAGGAAGAGATCCCAGCAACTCCCCACTCCAGCTCCCTGGCTCTGCACCACAAACACTGGCAGAAACTCCAGCTGGGGGCCATGAAGCCTGGTGACTGTGTAAGGGCATCACCGTATAGAAACCCACCTCCCTCCTGAATCTTTCCACAGGTATGCAACAGAAAGCAGGAATTTTGAGGTTGTGACTCTATTTCAAGTTTGCAGCTCTCACGGAGGTGATGCTGCTCCTACAATGACAGTCAGCACCGCACCAGAACCGCTGCAATAGCGGAATACCTCAAACAGGACAAGAAAGCTAAGGGAAGAAACGTGCCTTCCACAGAGATCCCATCCTTACTGATCAGCAGGAATCAGTGCTTAACTCTGAAGTTTCAAAGGCTAAACCATTACAGAATCACAAAATCATTGGAGTTGGAAAGGACCACTAGAGATAGCTGGAGCACAGGAGAGTTGGACTGGAAGATCTCCAAGATCCCTTCCAACCCCTGACATCCCGTGTGTCTGTGCGTGATCTAGTTCCACGCCCCCAACAAAGCAGGTTTGCCTAGAGCACGTTACACAGGATCTCATCCAGAGGAAGCTTGGTGCCACGAGGGGTTTCCCAAGGAGATCAGCCCCACAGCTGCCAGCGCAGCCCCAGGATTTCACTGCAGCACACCCACATAAGCAGGCACGAGGGCAGAGTATTGCTAGCATGCCAGCGCCACTCCAAGAGACCAGTGACTACAACCATCAGGCTATTTTTGTTACCTTTGCAATCACTGACGCTTAAAAAGCTTCCCAAGAAGAAATGAATGAAAATAATGAATGAAATACACCATGTGCAAGATTTGGATTATTGCAGCCACTGGGGGGAGGGAGAAGATGGAAAGATAAAGCAGAAGTGGTAGAAATGAGCACTCGGCTCTCGATTCCTACCTTGGTATCTCATCTACAAGGCTGTTTGGCTCTCAAAAAGCTGAAGCTATGGGCCTGTTCAGCATGAAACAGGCCATCTCCATCACACCCTTAAGCTGGGTCAAGATCCACATGATACAAACTTACTCTCTTAAATTCAACCTCCCAAATCCTTTTGCCAGCAAGGACGGGGTGAGCCTAAGATAACATTCCATTGCAGGTTTTTGCCAGATATTAGGTGGTGGGAAGCTGAATGGGAAGGAAGCGAGTTAAGCTGACAGAGATGATGTCTAACATTGATTTTTCAATTGATTTCACTAAATTGTTGTCCACACAAGCTGCAGTGTGGACATTCCCAAATTGGTTTAAAATTGACTTATAATGATTTAGCTTATGTTGACTCTATTCACTCAGGTTCTGGACAGAGTAGGGAAGAAAAAAAAAAAAGAAAAAAACCACCACACAGAGAAGAAAGTGTTCTTTGTGTCAAGGCAGCAACGTGTCCTGTGAAACATCTGAACAGGAAGAACAAGGATGCCCAATATACACTCCTATCAACATCCAGGTTTACTGATCTGGCAGAGACAAGATGTAAAGCCAAGGGGATGCTCATGTATTTGCAAAAGATTTCTAGATTGCATTTTAAAGAAAGTAACTCGTCATCTGGAAGTTCCTTCTCCTCAGCTGAGGCAGAAAAGCCAAAATATGTTGACTGTCTGCTTCACTTTGTTCATTTTGTTCTGCATTTCCTGGAATACCAGTGTTTGTGCTGGCAGCTCTCACACCTCGATGAGGGACAGGAGCATCCTAAAACACCCTACTCTGTTTCCCAATTCTAAGCCACTGGGAGATGCTTACACTGACTTAATGTGCTTTGAACAGCAGACATCCCAAAACACACCAAAGTCCAGTTCTGTCGTAATGTAACACAAGACCACACCAAACCCAACTTTACAGCTCCCTTCCAGAGTGAGGACAGTGGCCAGGAAAGACCTGATGGCTCACATCAGGCTACGCCACAACCTCAGTGCCAATGCTGGACTACAGACAACGGCCCAGCAAGTAAATAGCACTTTGACCACTCACCAGTAGAAGGTGGCTCAAGAGCCCCAGGTCTACCATTGAGTCCTGAAGCAACAGAAACCATTTTTGTAATGGTTGTGGAGCATCAAAAGAGGGTTGCACATCAATGTAAGCTCGCTTGAGAAGAACCTCACCTTCACTGGAATCGGGGCATGCAAAACCATTACAAACCTAGCTCTTGACACAGGCCCAAACATTCAAATGTGCTCATTTCTTTTTGACTTTGAAATACCCTCTATACAGATGTATTTGCCTTCGTAATTGCAGATGCAAAATTAAAATCATCCTCCAATTCCCTGGAAAATTATTCCCCTCCTCCTCCACACAGTTTATAGGAGCTCACTCTTTTGATATTTTTTTAATAACTCGTGTTGTGTCTGGTGCTTTGGGGAGTGCCTCTGACAGAAAGCACTTTATTACTTCTCTGTTTGAGTTCACTGCAGAGTTCTCACCAGGCCCCATCACCAAAAGGACGAATCCAGGCAGCAATTTAATCAAGCAGTGATTGAAAAATTAGAGATGGCAGTGATTAATATGGATTCAGGACTTCTTTTGTTTGAATGGGTTTTAGCTAGAGAACATGGCAGTTGGTTGGGTTGGTTTTTTCCTCTCTGAAAGAGAGGGGGTACACAAAAGAAACCTCGTTAGGCAGATCATTTCTCTCCTCTTAGTATTCAAATAAAAGCCAAGGGAAGAGGTTACGCAGTGCAAATTATTATCCTTAGGTAAATACCCATCTGTAATTTCAGCAATCACAAGGACTCCTCTGTGTATAAGCAAAGATCCAGCCACAGAACCTCAGCCTGGACCAGCAGCAGAAGGGAAAAGCTTTGCCACGTAAAATTTGCTTCTGCTTCATTATGAATGCTTTAAAAAACCCAACCACCTCAAACTCTTGGCCAAACTGACACAAGTTGAATATCATTCTGGCCTTCATTTCTTCCCCAGCAACGAGTTGCTCCTGGTCAGGCATCTTTGCAAACATGGCAGACACACCTCATCCTCTGTAAAGTGTTGCAGAAATCAAAAGAAAACACACCGAAGAAAAAGCATAGGCAAACAGAGATCACTTGAGGAATACTACCAAAAGTGTCTTCTGAATGAGGACCACCAGGGCTTGCACTTCAGCTAATAGACTTATTTCTCCCCAAAGACATTTCCCCCCCCCCCCCCCCTTTTGCCTTTCCTCGTGCTTGGCCAGGATGAGCAATTCACTTTTCCCCGGATCTCTCATCCTAGCACACAGAACAACATCTTCGTCAGCAGTCGCCTGAGGAGAAACCTAAAGCCCATATCTAAAGCATTTACATTAAGAAAAAAAGTTACCTACAAAATGGCTCTGGAGACAGGTATGTTCATATGCAACTTCAGATGATTTTTGCTAACTAACACATGTAATTGTCTGGCTCCCAAGGGATTTGTGTAATTTAAGTATGGGGTGTCTGAAAGAGAGCGAGCGCTGCAAGGTGGATACCCAGTCTTTCCATCCCACATGCCCCTGGGCACAAACATAATTGTATTATAGAGTAGCTCTGCCAAAACCTAAAACAATTAGAGCACAGTACATACTTTACTGCTTACAGTTAAGAAGGATGCTTCCATTTTTCCTGCAGACCCACACCAGTAAACACAAAACAGAGCAATTCAATGAACGCTGCTCGGCAATAGAGCCCTGAGCTGCTGCAATGTCACGTGTGCAGCGGAGATGTTACTTTCTGAGAATCAAAGCTTTGCCAACTCACTGGCAAGAGAGTTCCCATTTGTTCAGTGTTCTTTAACCACTCGTTAAACAGTTAAATCAACATTTTTAACATCAGGGATATCTGTGAATTGAAATTCTGCAGGAGCCTGGACAAGGGCAAAGAGGTCTCTCTGAGTGTGCTGGGGGATTTCTCCTCTCTTCTGCATCCCAGTGTCTTGCAAGAGGCTGAAGTAAACAAAAAATCTGGCTGTGCTGCTGGTTCTTGAGGTTAATCAAAACATCACCACCAAAACACGAGCCTCAAATACATGACTTGATTGCATAAAGCATTCTGACAGAGACCGGGAAGACGGGGCCAAAGCAAACACAGCCATCATCTAAACAATAAGAAATATAAAGGGCAATCTGTTGTAGAGCAGCAGAGTAGGAATCACAGCAGCATCCAGGATTCCTGTTGAGCCTTTTAGCCCAAGAAAGTCTCGTAGACCAGTGTTTTTCAGAGTATCCTCAGATTTTGTCCAGTACCAAATATTTTCCAGTTTTGTAAATGCCAAGCACTTGAGGTTTCTTTTTCTCTGCGGACATTGACTAAAGAGAGCAACAGGAGACACAGATCTGGTTAAGAGAGAACCACAAAAATGACAAGGAAACCCAAGTTCCTACTGCTGCCACTACCAAAGAAGTAGCTGAGGATAACTACACGATGGTGACTCACCAGCAAGAAAGGAAATTTCTTTCTGCTGCTGAATTACAAAGGTTTGGAGAACTTCTAGGCGACTTTGTTTCCTGGCAGATCACTTGAACCAGTTACCTACAGAGCTTTGCCTCCACAGCTTCTGACTCGCAGGAACCCTGTGTGTGTGTTGGCACACACAGCAACAGACCTCACAACCAAGCACTGCAGAGTAGCATCCCTTTATTTTTCTGCAGTCAACCTTTACCCTTAATGAGTTCTTTTTAACCCACTGCTTCCTCTTCCCACCTTTGCTTCGCAGCGCGGTGAGCCCTGGCAGCACACATCGCCCAGTACGGTGCTTTCAGTGTCAATCTTCCTGTCCCATTGCACGGCACACACTGGGTCTGCCAACCTAGCAACCACTCCACTGCTCTTCAGCGCAACTCTGCCAAGCAGCTTGCAGGGCTGAGGTGTCCTTCCTGCACTCTTTTCGCTTTCTCTGTGCTTAGCTCAAAACAGGTCTTCCGCTCCCTGCCCGGTCTTTTGAGCCCCCCCACACCAGGTCTCAAAGGAGAAGCTGAGTTGTTGGGTCCCAGCCCAGCAGCCCACGCTCCTGCTTCAGTATGAAAAACTACAGCTAGTGCACGGCGTAAATTGTTGCTCTCGCTCCCTTCCTCCCATAAAGCAGGCACTGCTGACACCAGACTGCTCTGCTTCGTGCATAATTCATCAGGTTCCGTAACGTGCAAAGCTTTCTTGGCAGCTCTTTTCTCTGCATTGAGGTGATCTGTGGGAAAAAAGCGTCCGTCCAGCCCTTGCTTGAAATATTAAGAGGACACCTGAATTTCAAAGTGTCTGTTGGCTTCTTTAATTTACTATAAAAAGAAAAGCATCAGCAGTGTCCCCAGGAGCACAAGGTCCAGGGCAGAGCCACAGAAGGTCACAGCGATGGATGATGAAGCTCTGCCGTAGGAAATATGGCTGTGGCTGCACCACCTGGCACTTGATGCTGCTAAAACCCATCCTTCACAAGCACCCTACTCCTGAAAGCCTTCGCTGGCAAGATGCACGGGGCAAAGGAGAGCGATGCAGCCCCATGCTCAGTGTTTTCCAACAGAACGAGGTTCTCCCGCAGAGTTAGCACGTGACAGCAATGCGCACGTAAAGATCCCCATGAACTGTTAACTAGTTTTAGCCTTTGGTAGAGTCTTAGATCACCTTTGGACACTTGTGAGTCACCGATGAAGGCAACCCATAATATCCAACAGCTTCCTTCTACTTGCCCATTCCCCCCCAGCCAAACAGCACACTGTCTTCATGTCTATCCTCACACGCACAAGAGTTCTCCCGTTCTCTCAACTGCAAAAGCCTGGAGCTTCCTCCCGATCTTCACCCTTCCACATCTCTCCTTCAAATACACGTCCTCCAAAAGCCCTGAACAGCCCGGTGCTCTCCTCCCAGCTGCTGCAGAAAACCAGAGATGGGGGGTGATGAGGATGGGATAGCTTTGCTAAATCCTCTCTAACCCCCACTGCTTTAAATTTCCATCACTTTAGGATCAGCAGATAGTAAGTTAAAATAATTTGTGTTCTATTATTCACCATGAATAAGACCACACATGTCCTACCAGTGCTGCAGTGCCACTCCTGGCTGGGATCCATGGCCTCTGGTATGCCCTGGACAGATTAGTTTCTAATACCCATCTCTTCCAGCTGCTAAAATGCCACTCCATAAACATTTGACTCGCACACCCCCACTGATGCCGCCTTCTCGTGCCACCCTGTCCCAGAGGCAGGGCCACCACTCAAAGAGGACTCCTGATGGGAGATCCATGGATCAGAAACCACAAGCAATTGAGAGAGTAAAGGTGTAAACAGAGTACAGGTCTTCACAAGGGCTTCCCTTCCTCCCTGATTCAACCAGTAATGATGAGAAACTGGTGAACTTTCAGCTGTGCAAACCTCCAAACTACTCTTCTCCAGCCCCTTAATCTGCCCGGGTTCAACCTCTCCCCACCACCTCCTTTGAATTCCAAAGCTGGGTTATTTTGGCTCACACCTGGGCCCAGCAGTGATGGGTTGGTTGGTCCCAGCTGAGGGCAAGAAACAAAGCTCTTCCAAAGCCAAGTCAAGGTCTCCATTTTTGCCGACACTTACAGAGACCTTCTCACCTTTTCCCTGCAGCAAATAACTAAGAAATGCTCACACAACAGCAGGGTAGGAAAAACCCAGCACAAAAATGTAACACAACATCTCTTTCCGCAGCAATTGAACAATTATTAACTAAAGGACTCAGCTGCCCCAAAACCAAGAAGGGCTGCAGGGCTGGGCTGCTTCCTTGAGTCTTTGCTCCTTGTCTTCACTTAAACCACACTGGTACCAACAAAGAACCCCAAGTGAGAGCACCACTAAACAGATTTCACAACCCCAGCCAGTTTCTGAGGAAAGTAAAGTTACCCAGAGAAAACATTTTACTGCCACAACCACACCATTCTCTGTGCCTCTGGCCTGGAGAAATCTTAGTGTTATACTGGGCAGACACAACCTTCTGCCTGGTACAGCAAGGTCTCTTCCTTTGCCAAACAACATCCCAGACCATATAAACCAGCACTGGCCTTTGCCCTTTTCTGCTGCATATTTTGCCTCCAAGCCCACTTCTTCCCCTGCTCTGGGGAATGGGAAGCCCAGCTCCTCCTCTGGCCTCCAGCCCAGCAACCACATATTAAGCACCAATCATCCTACCCATCCCTCCTGAATCTTCTTAAGTGGTTTTACTCCTCCACTTTACCTTTTTCCTTGGTAGTTCCTCTGGGGCTGTAGTTCTTTTCCTCTCTAAACCCTGCACCTCCACCTTCCTCCAGGCACTCGCCTCCTCCCCCTTGCCTCTT
This sequence comes from Chloroceryle amazona, assembly GCA_027560015.1. Lineage (NCBI taxonomy): Eukaryota > Metazoa > Chordata > Aves > Coraciiformes > Cerylidae > Chloroceryle > Chloroceryle amazona. The sequence goes on from JANHFX010009186.1 coordinate 44,464, forward strand.
TGCAGCCCCTGGTTCTCATCAGCTAACTGGTTCCAGGTGAGGAGGCAGCAGGGCCCACCCTCGCCCATTTATGGTACACCAGCTGTGAGCTCAGTCAGCCCAGCAGAAAAACCAGCACCCAGATCTGGTTCATTTTATTACAAATATAGGATTTGGATCATAGTTACACAGTTATGACCCATCATATCAAGGGTTAGAGCTGGGCTGACAACTACACCTAAGACAGGTGCTTTCTCTTAACCCCTTTCCCTTCCCAAAGGGGAAGAGAAAGGAAATAAGGGAGAGACACTTATGGATTGGAAAAGAAAATGGAAACAGCTTTAAAAAAAAACAGTAATAATAAAATGAAATTTATACAAAACCAATATAAAACCCAACCCCTTGATGGCAATTCCATCACCATTACCACTGATGCTGTGGAGCAGGCACTGGGGAAGTCCCAGGTTGGACACAGCAGCAGATGGGAACCAGATTCAGGAGCTGGATTCTGGAACTGGATTCAGGAACGCATGGGTCATGTTCAAAGGCAGGATGGACAGAGTCCTCCTCGGATGCCGGTCACTGAAGAAGAGACTTGACCCTTGTGATCCCTCAGCTTTACACTGAACACACCGTACATGGGATGGATCCCTCGCTGGTCAGTTTGGGGTCACCTGTCCTGGCTGCTCCTCTGTGCAGGTGCCACCTCTCACTGCACCCCAGCGTGGGGCACAAGCTTGAGCAGTGACCTTGGTCTGCCCAGGAGCAAGCAGAAGCAAGAGCCTTTCTGCACATCCCAACCCCTGGCAGTGAGTCTGAACACGGAGCGTTATCACTGCTGGGAGCAGAGACTGTCTGTGAAAATCTGCTGGTAACTTCAGACCGTGCAGTCAGTTGGAAGAGACTGGGCTGGAAACTGAAGTCACTGAATGGAGAATTGTTTCTGTTGTAGCTCAAATCAGGACACAGACACTAACCTAAAGCCCACATCAAACAGTGCAGCTATTGGTTTAAGCTGAGAAGAAGGGTCTGGCGCACAGTTCTTGTGAGGAGCAGCTGAGGGACCTGCAGGTGTTCAGTCTGGAGAGAAGGAAGCTCAGGGGAGACCTTCCTGCTCTCAAGAACTCCCGGAGAGGAGGCTGGAGCCAGGTGGGGGTTGGTCTCCCAAGGAACAAGTGATAGGACAAAAGGAAACAGCCTCAAGTTGTCCCAGGGAAGGTTTAGGTTGGATGTGAGGAAGAATTTCCCAAAAGGGTTGTCAAGGCCTGGCCCAGGCTGCCCAGGGCAGTGGTGGAATCTCCATCCCCCAAGGGACGTAGATGTGGTGCCGAGGGATGTGATTTAGTGAAATGGCAGTGCTGGGATAATGGTTTGACTCAATGATCTTAGAGGTCTTTTCCAACCTATGTGATTCTGTAAAAGCCACGTACCCTCGCGTGAGGTGCAGCAATACTTGTGAGGCTGGCCATGCTGCACCGAGCTACACCAGCCTTGGGAATGAGCAGATAGGAAGAGTTTGATTCTCTGGACCCATGGAGCTTTGCTCAGTTAGGGAGCACACAGAAACACTGATTTCTTTTGCTGCCAGCCCTCCCGCACCTGAAGGATGGGGATGCCACCTGAAGAGGTCTGCAGGAGAGAAGATGTGCTGCTTTACAGGCAGACTTTCTAAGCTGGGACTGGGTCTAGGCTGAGCATATGGTCCCCATAACATACGTAAGAAGCAGCTACTGCCTAGAGGAAGGAAGGTGACTCAAGCCGGAATAGGAAAGCTGCAATGCTGCCGAGTGATTTTGTGCCCTGTGGAGGCAGAGTTCATTTTAGGCAATTATCTCATATGCTCCCTACCAACTGCTCTCCTCAGTGACGATGGGCTACAGTCCATACTAATAAAGACAATGAAAAGTGATCTGGACACTGGAGTGATTCCAGGAATAAATTCCCACCTCCCCAAAGGCTGGAACAATCTAGCAAAGAAGGGCAGCATGCAGCACATATGGCATGCCGGGGGGGAGAGCTGGAGCCAATCTAAGTCATCACCTATGGGGTAAAGAGGAATAGGAGCACAAAAAAGGAACCAACAGCTTGTTAGAAAGACGCGAGATGACATTTCACATAGTTTAGGATGACGTATGGGGAGGGCAGGTATGACACAAGCGGTGTCTTTGTGTCCCCTTCTTTCCCCTAAGAAAAAAGTCAATTTTGGACAGTAAGAAAAGTTCCTGTTTCTCGAGCCTGCCCAGTTGCTTCAAGTGTAAACTGGAATAGATCACAGAATTGTAGAATCGCAGAATCATCCTGGTTGGAAGAGAACTTCAAGATCCTCGTCCGATGCTTAGGAGGAGTTCTGTTTCTATTGCTAACAGATGCTAAATTACACTCCTCGCCTCTCCACTCAAACCAGGATTCCTAAGGTCAGAGAAGGTTCCAGATCTCTACAGTTCTTTTGTCTTCCACCAGGCTTGAAGAAAGTTACACCAACCTGAACCACGTGAGCATTTGGCTCCGAGCATATATGTGCAGGTGGAAATAAAAGGAGATGACACATTTGAAGCTAATAGATGTGTGACAGAAGATGTATTAAGTTGCTTTGTGGCAAATTGGCTCATCTCCTTTTCCACCACGTCTGATCTCCGTAATGCCAAGAGAGCAGCACGAGCGCGCAGAGATCACCGCAGGCTCGGATGCAGGAGGAAATCAGTATCGATGCCGTGCCCTGGCCAGCCACGGGGAGCCGGGAGAGGCGAGGCAGCAGGCAGCGGCTGAGCGTCCGCAGGGGGCCGGAATCGGGGCTCACCTTGGACCGGAGCTCACCGTCACCAGCTGCGATGCAATCATGGGACATCTTGCTCAGATTTGCTTTTCCTGAGCCATTCTGTGCCCTTACGTGGCCAGACTTCAAAATTTAATTCTCACCATAATTCCATATATATAACTCCCACTCCTGCAGCCCTGCAATCACGTGGGCAACAAGGCTTTGGACCTGAGTTTTATCTAAATTTAACCTGTTCTGGAAAGGGGCCTTAACAAGCTCTGACTCACCAATTTCCCTTTGCACTTCCAGGTTGACATAAAGTTGCCTCAGTGGAAACTGGAATCGCGCTCTCTATTCCTAAATTGCAACCTACGCAATTCAGTGCTGCTTAATTCACGTGCCTTTCTCCCACATCCCCCGGTCTCCGTGTTTTTTCTTTAAAGAGCCTTCTTGTGGAAAAGGAATATGTTTAGCTGGATCACGGCTAGTCCTGTGAGGCTGGTACCAAGCCCTAAGGGAGAATTGCTTGCCCATTTTTTTTTGCCAAGTGTAGGTTACATTAAAATCTGCTGGACCTGGGCAGCTTTCTGCTAAGATGTCTCTGTAAAACTGAAATGCATTTGTCTTTTAAACAGCTGGAAATGTTCATGAAGCATCAATCATCCCCTTTCCTCACCCCCCAAACTTCATGTATTATATAAACATATGGATATTAAAATTATACGTAACTTTTGAAGTGAGTGGTACCTGCCTTTGAGACATTAGGCAGGTAAATTATAGCCTCAGAGACTAAGGAAAAGATTTGGGGACCATTAGATATATGGTGCTATGGACGTCAAAAGCAGAATAAATTAAAGCTGAGGTAATTATAGAAGTTGGATACTCTCCAATTCCCCTGCAAGCAAGTTGAATGGAACAAGGGCACGGGAACAGAGTGTCCCAGTGGGAACTGAAAGCAGAAGAGGTCTGGACACAGAATCTGCCTTTAGTTTATTATTTTGTCGGTACTTAAAACTGCCAATCTCATTTGGCGTTCTGCCTCCTCCAATTAAACCAGCACAACTTTACAGCCTCAGTGCTTTGCTGTGACTCTGGGGATCTCTTGCAAACATTCACACCCCTCTGAGATCTAACAGAACACAGGAACACGGGGCCTGCCGCTTTTTTAAGGTGACAAGGATAACAGGAAAAGAAATTGCAGAAATACTGACCTGGAAATACTGATCTTGCCTTTGGGTAAACCCTCTCCTAACGCTTCCAAACAAGCTCTGAAACTGAGTGGATTTAACAGGTAATGCATTTGCAGTTATATATATACATCCATGGGCAGTCTTGTGTGCGCCGGGTGCTGAGCTGCCATGAAACCAAGAGGGTGGCGTTTAACTTGGTGTGCCTTGCCCAGCCAGCAGCCCCCCTGCAGTGCCTGAGCACCCCCACTCCCAGGAGCACAGACCTGCTGGGGCTTAACTGCTGCTTCTGCCCTGAACACCATTTCGAACGTCTCCGTCCTCAGAGGATCTGCTCGATCCTTCACTCTGCACTCTCCAAATACCTGATATTTGTGTTTCGAGTTGCAGTCCATGAGCTCAGGGGAAATACCGAGCAGAAAGTCAAAGCTCTTTGGCTTTTTGCAGCACCAGGACCTTTATCACTTTCCACCTTGCCCTTTAGTACTTCCACATGGCAGAAGGCAGGGATGGAGATAAGGATTAACTTTTATGTACTGTGCAAAAAATTGCAAAGCCTACACTTTATAGACAGGTCTGCAAAAAAGACCAAAGGGCTTTTTAAATTAAAAAAGCCAGGCTTTGATAAAGTGAACATAAAATACTTAACATTTCAAAACAACCAAAAGAAGACTATTGCAGAGAGAAAAATGATCATGGGTTGTAACTGATACTTCATACACTCGTGGTCTCCCTCCCAGCAGGTCCTTGTCCCCAAGCTTTATTCCTGCCATCAGGCTCTTTCTGCAGCAAACTGTGCCCACTTTGTAAGAAGTCCTAAAGACCACTGTGTTCTCTGTCCCACAAGGAGCTCTCGGCTCCATGCAGTGACTCTCCCACCTCCCACACTCTATGTCTCTGAAGTCCCTTCCCTGCTCCTCCTCCTCTGGTGTCCAGAGAAGGTGTGATCTCCCTCCCATGCCCAAGGGTTCCTCTGACTCAACCATCCCATTTACAGGAACAGGAGGGAAATAGTTGAGACTACACAGGTCAAACACTCAGCCTGTCCCAGAGCACGACTGCCAGGCTGTTATCCTGGGAAATTCATGGAAACACTTTGCTGCTTCTTCCAAACAACTGTCAAAAGTCTGATGTGCAGCAGGCAGCATTCAGGAGTCTTTTTTTGCCAACAGAAATACAGTGAAAATCTAAATAAATGTAAAGCAGGGGATGTGAATGCATTGTCAGGCGATGTCTTAATTTTTAATGACATGGTAGAGTCTATGACAACTTTATTGCCAAGGAGCATTGCTTGGGCCTCATCACCATGGCCTTCTCCGCTGGTTTAATTGCTCTGCAATTTATGGTCGCAAATTTATGGCAGATTGTGCTGCTGGCAACCACCATGGAGACTTCTAACCAATGTCTGCCGAGCGTGTATGGATACCAGGAAAATTCAGCCACAGTGTTCAAAGACCAAAGTGATGACAGGCAGCACTTCTGAGCCCGCCCACCCCAGCTGTGCTGTGGGCCTGTTTGGGATGAACTTGTTTCTTCCAGGCTTGGAAAGTCTCACATTTTCTGTGGCTCCATTAACTGGTGCCTAGAAAATGGGAGCCCAGTGCTGCACCCTGCTAGCAGTGCTGCTGATGGGCTCTGCTGACTACATCCAGCACATGGAGGCCACCGCACAGAACATGACAGACATAGCCAGGTCCAACTTCATGGGACTCAAAATACAACCTCACATTCAAACCTTCCTCTTCTCCTGAGGAGAGGAGCAAGTTGCCTTTGTGGTGTGTCTCGGCCTTACACGTGGCCATAAAAAAACCTGAGTAGCTTTTCCTGTGGAAATGATGACGTTGCTGCAGAGTGATGGGTCTGCGAGCCGCACGGCACCTGTGATGCAAGGAAGCATTTAAGCAGGAGCAAGGGTCTGAAGAGAAGAGATAAGAGAAACCAGTGAGAACTCTTAAACCACAGCAGCGTCTTAATTCTGAATTGCCAGGGGAGGCAAAGGAGGGACTGTCAAGCACAGTGCCAGGCTCAGCGGTACAAGGAAACGCCAGTGCCTGACTAGGGGAGAAAATGTGTTGACTTTAGGTATGATATTTTCTCGGCGGTAGAGCGGTATGCAATACTCTGAGTCGGTTAGCATATATAATCCAAAACCACTTTTCTCCCCATCTGCGGATTCAGTGAAGCTTGTAAAGGATTCCATATAAGTAATTTTAAATATTCATGCAGTGTTCATCAACCGTGTGTCCCAGTAAACCTACAAGGACAACCCTGGGCTTTCTAGGCAATTTCTCTTCAAAAATAGTACTCTTGCATGCAAACGTTTGCCTGCGTGCTGCAGCGACAGCATATGCTGCTGCTTGCAACATTAAACATTATTCAAAGGGATAATATTCACTCTATTACCACAACAGCACACACGCCGTGAAACGCCTTAGCCCTTCTCCTAGAGCCCAGTGGAATGCAGAGCTCCCTTATCCCCTTCCCTGAAATCTCTTGTCAAACAGCATCATTCTAACACCGTCTCCCCCCCACCTGCTCATCACATCCAAAGAATACCTTGCAAAGACATTTCCCGACTCCCAGCAAGATTTATTTTGTCAACTATTCATCTTCTGCTGAGGCTGCTGGAGATGTTAACATTGTCCTGCATTTTATCTCTAGTGCCTTGCTGCCGAGGGAGAAGGATCTCCCTTATGGACAGGGTATTCTCAGCCTGACAGTAACAGATATAACTGTACTGCGCTGGGTAAACTACATCAACCTGAGCTAGGTGAGGGATATATCTTGAAACATGAAAAAGAGCAGCCACAGCTTTAGGATTTTTTCAAAAGCCAGTTTCCCTACATCACAGCAGGAACACACCGAAAGGGAAGAGAAAATAACTGCAACAGGGCATCAACTAGAAACCTCAACTTGGATCTTCTGCTTTGCACAGGACCTGCTACTAGATGGTAGAGCTCAAAATCTATTTCAGCCCAGAGTTCACAATCTTTCTTGTCCGGGTTTTTAATTTTAATTTGAGGTGTCTTTACCATTTTGTTGCTCATTCTTTTCCATCAGGTTTGATAACTCTCTGTGGCTCGATCTGAAGCGCACTGAAGTCTGTCTCATGATATCAGAAGACTTCGTTGCTCAAGGACTTGCAGAGGAAGGAAACAGCCCATGCAATATCATACACAGACACATCTGTCTGAACTGTTGGTCTGTCCACAAAACACAAACCTAAAAAATCTAGCAGCCTGTTTCATATACTTCACCCTCTTCAGCTATACAAGAATTAGTTCTTGTCAGTTTCTATTGTTAGCTAATTCCTAAGTTATTTATAAAATTTAGCTAATAAACCCACTACCTTATCAGAAAAATAAGCATTCAGAACAAGAAACATTTTAAATTGAGAGGCCACTACTGGCAAGAAGACTTCAGAGAGAGCCAACTACATCTTTCTAGTCTCAGCCTCTGCTTTTCAACCCTCCTCAGCCTTGCATAATGAGTTTTTAAAGGTGCATTTGGCATTAACTGCTCTTTGAGGTCTTATCTGCAGATGGAAATCTACTCTTCAGACAGATATTACCAATGTTTAATTCATCGTTGAGGAAAAGAATCTGGTTTGTGAGTCTTGGAAAGCACGTGGATAATGCCTCTCATTTCCAACAGGTCAAGTTAAAACCAGTAGTAGCACAGTTTTCTCTTCATCTACAAAAATACTTTTCTTGTACAAGCAGAGAAAACGATGCCCTTCCTCTCCTCCCTAGCCCCATACCAGGAGGAGAACACAGACAAAGACTAATGATAGCAATTTTTAAAAATGAGTGTTTCCTCAGTCAATCAAAATTAATAAGTAGGCTCCATACAAACAGGAACATTAATGACAGGGGAAGTTTTATCTAAATATTCTGCTTCTGATAGAAATACACTTGATTTAATAAGCACTGCTTCAAAACAAGGGACTACCCAAGGGTCAGCCAAGCACACTCCTGAGCAAACTATAAACTCTCTGGATAAATGAGATTAAAGTTTACTCTTAAGATAGAAGAAAAAATAAAATAAGACCGGCACTGTCTGACTTGATTCAATCTTCCATTGAGTACAAAGAACTTCATCTCAGGCACAGGACATTTTGGAGCACTTCAGGATGGTTTTCAATTATTTAAAAAGATGTTACTTCAGAGATTTTCAGTCTGGTTCTAATAGCAGCTGTTCCAATGACCAGAAACTTCAGTTAATTTATATTGCTAATAACCCCACCGCTGGCAGCAGGACGCACCGGACCTGGTACTCATCTCTCCTATGCTACTGAACTTGATGTGGCAAAAAAAAAAAAAAGGGAGTAATTAATGTAAAATACTGTAGTGGATGAAAGAAAACCCCACATCCTTCACTTTCTAAATTCCTCCTCCAAAACAGCATTTGAAATTTGCCTGACTGCTTTGTGTTTTACACCCTCACAGCTGATGAGTCTGGGTGTGCACTGACCTGGCAGCAATGCTCATGAGTTAGCAGTCTACTCCTGTACCGAACCAGAGCTGAGGGCGGGTGCTGTTCCGGGCTGTTTTCAATAATACGGTATCAAGGCAGAAAGGAAAAGCTCTGTAAAATGTAATTGGCTGTTTCACTGACTTAGCAAGGAAAGATTTTCAGAGACAAATGGTAACATTCCTTTTAAAACCTCCAGCCACTGCCAATCCAAATCTCTGGGATCCGTGATGATCTGTTCATGCTTGTGGCTATGCGAAAGTTTCCCAAGCTATGGTACACGACGAAGGCTCGGGATGGCCATCCTTCTCTCTTGAGAAGCCTGGCTATGGCCTCAACAACTTGCCATCTGCCTCTGAACATGGCCTGATAGCGATTCAAAAGCTATTTGCAGCCACTACTGCTGTCACTGCCACATGGAACCCCATCGTCACTGCTTTCGGTACTGCAGCAAGCTCCATATGCAAAAACCCCAGGCTATACTGTTAGCACGGTGCAATGCCATAAGAGGATATCAAAGATTACAGAAGGATATTTCAGCGGCAGCTCCTGACCCCTGAAAGGCAGAATTAGGTATGAGGAGACATTTGGTTGTGCCGAGCAGTAGCCCAGCAGAATGGAGATGGCTTGTGGTACAGAAACGTGAGTGTACTGTGATGGGGCACAGGCACGGTCTGAATAGCAAGAGCCCCAGAATTTGTAGATCAAGCAGCTGACTCTCCCAGTGCTCCAAGGAGCCCTTCTTTATTCCTTCTCCAGCACCTGGAGGCAAAACCCATAGCTGCATAAAGCAGGACCGCAGTGTCCTCTGGAAGCTGACAGACCCAGACTCCGACTCATCTATGATTAACCAGTTTAGCCATAGCAAGCCAATGCCTCTACTTTGCAGCAACTGGTTTACAAGACAACAGGTCATGAGCTTTCATGCAGTGGCACTAAGCAGAGCTAACCTCATGCAGACTCTTATTTAAGAGAGGAGGGGGTTTATAATCTCTGTTTGCCAACATTGTGCCAAGATCTGCACCCTTCATGACACAACCCAAATCTTCTGTAGACCTTGGGCCCAGAACCTGCAACTCACCACAAATGCAATCAAAACCAAGAATGTGTAGTCTTGGCATCTGAGAAGTTACTCTGTCTGACAGTGTAAATTCCATAGCTACAGGAAAAAAACAACCAAACCAAACCAGTACTGTCCCCCTACACACTTTCCTGTCAGTGGGACCGAGGGAAGCCAAGTTCATTTCAAGACTTGGTGTTTTGAGAAAAGTCCTTGCCTCGGCCAAAGCACAAGTGAGCAAGGGTTGAGCTGTGACATTGGGTAAAAATTCTTTGAAATGAAATGGTTATGCCGCAAATATCTGCTTGGTCAGATGATTTCAGGATTGAGGGGGTGTCAGCACATATCAATTTGGGGAGAAGCGGGGGCATTGTAGGACAAAACACCAAGAACAATGACACAAGCCCTCTGGGCTGAAAGGAGTTTTCAGGGAACACTTGCTTACAATTTAGTCCTTTGGAAACACACCACTCCAAGTGGAAACATCTCTAAGCAATGCCTGTTCCACCGATAATGGGGATTGTATTCGCTATCCTTTAAACAAAAGCAGCATTTTGCTTTATCCTTCTTGTTTGCTTTTTCTCTGCTGTCATTACAGTAAGAAAGCCCAACAGCTTTCCTCTTGTAAAGCCACTCACTGTTGTCTGCATCTTTTCAAGGGGAGAACTGATACAAAAATACAGTGAATAATACGGGGTAAACTTTGTATACCGTGAACAGTTTGTCTCGACACCTACAGAGTGATGAGAACATACTGGTATGAGATAACCCCAAATTGGGGTGCTTTATAAAAGGTGGTGTAACAGTAGCAGACTAAATACAGGACTTGCTTATTATAAAATCTGCATTTGTCACTCCTTTTAAAGAAACACTGCATTGTGTCAAAGCACAGCTCTTCCAAACTGAAACTGCCATCACAGAATGCCATTTCTGAAAAGGATTTTTCCCCAGCAAGCTTTTCTGATGGATGTCCTTGAGATTTCGCAGAGGCAAACAACTGCTGCGCTAAAATGGTCATTTGGCACCTTGCTGTTGTTTGCTGAAGCTCTCTCAGAGCCAGCTCCTGTTTTCTTCTCCCTCTTCACGAAGATTTCACACAGCGCAGGCATGTCAGAGAGTGGAACCGCAGTTCCAAGGGTTTGTTTGTTCCCCTAAGACAGATGAACTTAAATTCTCCATCCAAGCTAACTCCAGGGCAGTTCAGGTGTGAAGGCACCTCCACACCAGAGGGTTAGGAAATGCTCTCTTTGCTTCAGACCAGAGCAAAGCCTGGGATTCAAATGCTCCAGAAATCTGAATCTGATGTTGTCTCCTCTCTAATTCACACTGCACGAGCTCTGAGACCATCAAGTCAGAGGGGCAAATCACTTGCTGTCTTCAAATGAAACAACCACAAAAGCTTTTGCTTCATTTCCTTCACAGCAGCTCAAGTTAGGTCTTACAAAAAACTGGTCCACTCTTACTGCTTACAGGTGTTTATCGGGAGGCATTTTTGCCCTTTTAAAGATGTTTATCTGCTTCTGCTATTTATCTGCTCACTGCATTTACACAGAGCTTTCAAAAACATCTCTCCTTGACTCTGTCGTTCCAACTCTGTGAGCAATAACCAACCAAGCCAGAAAACACTGCTGAAAAAATGTGTGTAGCAAATATTGTCATTTGTCTTTTCCACCCACCTATTTCCAGCCTCCTATGGGGTAAGAGAAAACATAACTGCACTTCACAGAAACCATCCAGCCACATCTGCAGCGTTCAGTCTCACCCCTGCGTGGAAGATACCAGTCCTTGCCCTTTGCTTCTGAGACCTTCAAGGTGTGTAGGTGGCAAAGAGAGCAGGGACCCACAGCAGTGCCTGCCTGGTTTTCCGCAGCAGAGGTGTGCCAGCTCTGCAGGAGAGCCCGTGGGGGAAGCTCGCAGGCCCATCAGCCCCATTTCTTGTGTTTCCACTGGGGAAGAGGCACTGCAGATATCTGCCTGCAGAACTGGTGGTCCTGAGGTGTGTTCTGCACATGTGACAGTGTACGTGGTGCGCTATGTAAGTTTTATTGGCACTTATTAAGGACGACAGGCATAACTTGGTGTGGATGTACAACTTTAGCCAATAAAAGTTGTGGCCACAAGAGTTTGCTAATAAAAACCTTTTATGCTCTATCATCAAATATTTTATATTTCTCTAGTTATATAGAAATACAACAAATCAACATGATGAATAGATAGATACAGACATTAGGCCACTATGAGATGCTTCTTACCGTAGTAAATCATAAGACATAAATAACTTCCTATCATAAGATATAAACCTGCCCAAGTTCTGACAGGCAGTAAGCTCAGAAAGTTTAAAAACTCTCACGGCCAGCGGCTCTACAATGGTGACGCAGAAGTTGCTGTCTGCTGTGTAATTAGGTTGTTCTCACCGAGCTAGCCCAGGGCTTGCAGGCATCTGGAAATGGCACAGAACACCCCAGAGAAGGCTCACCGTTGATGGAGAAGCGCTCTCCGCTGCAGCGCGCGGGCCAGGAGAGCACCGCCAGCCCTCGGCGCTCACGCCTCGGGAGCTGAGGAACCCGCTTCACATCCTGCTGCCTCCACTCAGTGCTGGCGTGTGCAGCTGGCTAATGACCACGGTCTGTTATGTACAAAGCCATTTACTGGGATATGCTCATCTTGTTAATATGCTGTCGAGTATTTCTGCTCCCGTTAAGGGGCAACGCTGGGAAACATTAATGCCGGATGGTATGAAAACAAGGGCAATTCCAGTGCAGACAGCAAGAAGAAATCCACAAAGTGGCCAAACATTTCCGTCTGCTCAGTGAACAGAGACTTTCATGCTTCAATTTATGCTGTCTGCTGTGAGCTGCTGTTACGGTGAGCATGGAATCCTCCTTCCATTTGTAGGAGCCATGCTGCTGAACGCTCCTAGTGATGCTTACCTTGGGTGGTCTCCATGCTCCTTGGCCTTCATTCCATGAATTAAGATTTTAGATTATTTTGACTAGTCCTAGTCACCTGCCAACTTCCCTCAGGGAAAACATCAAACCAAAAGAAACCAATGGTCTGAAGGGATGAACAATTCAAGCTTGTTCAGAGGGAGGCTACCTGTTCACATTCCCATAGGGTCACCATTGTATCTTCAGGTCCCTGGGCGTGAGCTGCCTTCCAGATAACCGTGATCTGCTTGGATTCATTTGCTCAATACTTGTGCCATTGGCTTGGGCTGCCAATACACCCACCTTGATCATGAAAACCTTAAAGATTATTCTTCCCTGCTCTAGTTCTGCAGAAGCAGGACTCCCAGGTAGGGGGTAAAGCACACTGCAGCCTGAATCACTGTTTTACAGGTTTGCCACAAACACTGATGTCTCAGGCAGCTACAGAGACAGAATGCCTGGCACGTGCTAATCCTTATCAGGGAAAGCCAGACCAAAATGTGTTTGTTTATAATGGTGTTAAAGTTTGCTAATGTATTTTAATAAGTAGTTAAAAAGAAGAGGCACTCAAAAAAAATCTAGTTTTTCTTTGGTGGAAAGAGGAGGAGATAATCTAAATTAAAATAGATGGGTTTTCATACACAGAAAGTAGAGACACTGTGAGGAGTTGTGATATTTCTCTATGAATAACACCCATAGAAGCAGGCAATGCTTTCTGATGTTATTCTTGCTCTGAGGGTAGGAAAAGCTCATTATCATTTTGTGTGGTGGTGGGAGTTTTTCTGTGGAGCTTTCTTGTTCACCGATCCTAACCTACGCAAGAATCTCTACGAGGTTGCAGTTGTTATCAGAACATAAATACCATCAATAGGTAAAAGAAGTTAATACACAACAGGTAAAATCTGGAGAGTGTAAACAGCATTTGCTTCTGACATACGTTTTGCATCTCTCACTATACACACTGCTGACAACAATGGCATTCATCCCTACATACACTTCCAGGCTGTGACAATTCATCCCTAAAGACATTAAGATCAATACTTCAGTTAAAAGTAAACTCTATTACAAGATTTGTCAGGAGAGTCTAAAGCCGTTGTTCTCTCCAACGCTTTATTTATGAAAGTGTTCTGGTGATGCAGATTGATTTTCTTGGCTCCATATCTCACCTGTCTGGAAGTGGAGATTTCCAGTACACTGATTCATGAATTGGAAGTTTCTCTAGTTACAGTCCTGTTTCACTACACACTTCTCTTTGTTCCCTGCTGAAAATCCCCAGTGGTCCCCTTGATGAATCACAGAGAGTGCTCCTACACTGACGTTGCCCTCATGGGACTCTTCCCTCTCTTCCACCAGTGGCTAAGAAATGTCAGTTGTAAAGTCTATGTGCAAGCCAGAGTCCAGGTTAGTTCAAACTTCTGCAGGACACCAGACTGAAGCACAAGCTTGACCAGAAGCAATGCGGAGGATCTACCAAGTGCTAGAGTAAGTGATAAAACACAAACCTGTTGATTCCAGTATTTTGAGCTTTTGCCTTTATGTTAAATGGCAACTATAAAGACAACCACTGTAAAATCTACTGGAGCAGTTACCAGCCATTTGTTTTTCTGCACACATATTGTAGCTTCAGACTGGTTTTGACAGCAATGGCTGTTTCTGCCTGAGGGACACCAGGAGTACCAAGATTATGACACCCTGGAAAGCCCGATGCCAATTACTGCACAAGTGAGACAGCTTTCTTGCCACGCATGAAATGTTTTCTACAGCCATGGCTGGAAGAGCTACTTTCTATTCTGCTAGATATATAAAGAAAATATTACTTGGAGAATCTTCTGAAGTAAAGTCGCATGAGCTAAAGCAGCCACTTGGAAAGAGCCATCTGTAAATAGAGGTTGTGACTTGTTTGGCTGGTGCTCAACCACTTATCTTCCAGCAGGTTACTGCAAGAGCAGATTAGAAGTAAAGGAAGACCAGGCAGTGTATAAAATACATCAATGTTATGGCAGATGGTGTTCTACAAGTCACCTGAAAAAAGTATCATCTCATATGAGCTAAGATCATTTTGTTGTACTTGACACGATTGTGCTGCCAAAGAGTTTTCCAAAGTAAAGAATATTTGTTATTTAGGATGCTCTGTAAGTAGAACTTTGTGCAAACAACAAACTAGGTCAGGTCATCAGATTCAGACTGAATGACATGCTTCATGCACTGCTTGTCCTATTCTTTTGAAATGAAATATTTATTTAACTGAGGGATGATAGAAATCTGCTTTGCTTTGATCTTATTTGGAACATAGCGAATGCGAATAGTGGAGACACGATGAAGGGATGCCGGAGTAAATTAGTATATCCTGAAACATTAAAATATATGCCCCTAAAATTTGTTTTTTACAAGGCAAATACATCTTGCCCTCTCTCCCTGTACATTTTAATTACATAGAATATCTAGCATTCATTTTCAGTATGTGCTAACATCCAGTTAGTTACAGTACAGTGTGTGTATGTATATGTGTGTATGTGAAGTTTACCTTCAGTCTAGAATAATTCAAGTGTGCAGCAGGAAGATGAATCAATAATTCAATCCACTGCAGCAGGCACCCAGGCTAACTAATAAGCAGCTTGTTCAGGTACCCACCAGCTATACCGCGTTGCTTCTGTAGTGTAAAAACAGCCCTAGCACAGAGGGCATATGTTCAGTTAACCCCTGAATTAGTGGCCTGAGTAGGTGATAAGTGAAATTTTTTTTTCCTCCATTTCACTGAATTCAGTATGGCTGCAGACACCTATTTAAATACAAATGAACTGAAATGACTGAGGTTTATCTACTGTTTAACTTTGGATATTGAGATCCACGAGTGTGAACCAGCAGTTATGAAGTTAAATTGGCATCACTTTCAGGAGGGACTGAATAAAAGGGTTTGAGATAGGAAGTTGAGGTATCTCAGGAGAATTCTCATACAGTCTCTTCTCCTTTGACCCATACTCTACTGAGGCACTGGAGGCAGCTCCCCTTCTCCATCAGTGACCCAGAAAATTAAAGAAACAGGTCACACGTCCAGAAATGCTGGAGGAACTAATAGTTTAGAAAAGAGATGGCTCATAGGGAACACAATCACGGTCTATAAATATCTTCAAGGCAATAACATAAATGTTTAAATGAAAGATGGGAATTACTCGGTCTCAGAAGTTGGTAGTCAAGTTGGCAGGATAAGTTAAGGGAGAGAATAACGGGTAAGTGAACAGTGTTTCCAGGGAAGCTGGCTAGGAACCATGACTGTAAATATTCAGGAGCAGGTTAAATCAGATACTAGTGGGAAAGATGCACTGAGTGGACCTGCAAGATCCCCGGAGCTAGACGAGACTTTTCTAAGACATCTTTTCTGATGCTACTTCTGCTATCCATGACATTAGGGTAAGCCCTAGACAGACAAAAGCTTACACTCACCAAACTAATTGCGGCTGCTTAAATGACAATTATCTGTAAGCAGGTGCTTCAGTGACTCAGCACCTGCCACCTCCTTCCTCCCAGTGACAGCTTCTCTGACGTGCTAATGCAGAAGGTACCGCACAACCCTGATGCAAATTCACCGTTGCTAATTATACTATTAATAACACTGAACGTATCTGCTGCTAATCTTATTGATATAAATAGGATTATTAGTTCCATCAGGCGTCAGCCGGGATGTTGAAAGACACTGTGTACAGCAAGCTCCCCGAATGACTCATTAGGCTCACAGAGAAATCCGACCTCCTGACAGAGCAGCACCTGGCCAGCCTCAGGCTTTAACGCCTTTATTTCCCCTCAACAGAATGGCCAGGGAAGTGTAGGGACTGATTGTTCTTAAAACAAACCAGGAAACCTTCAGCATGGGAAAGCTGGGACTGCAAAGCCAGACAATAGCAGGTTGCCTGTCGCAGTTCTGGGGCGTTGGGATGCACCTCCAAAACCCGTGTTTCTATAGGAATTAGGGCTCACTTAGTGACTCTGTAGCTACTTCGTGTTTTTTCTCAAGCTCCACATTCAGTAGGTTGCATCACATTCTATTTCTGTACACCCCCCCCCCGATTGCATCACACTTCCAGGCCTTTCTTTGTTACACTAGCTTCAGAAAATTTCGCTTTTGCCTCACTATTCCTACAACATTTGGCATTATTACCACCTCTTTTTGGCCGACGTGAACCCCAAGCTAGCCGTGAGTAAAGCTGAAACAGCTAAAACTCTACATTTAAGGAACAAACTTGAGATCCCCCGAGTGTGATTTTCCAAAGTACTTCTCATTTCTACGGCACCGGATACAGGCAGCGTGCAGAGCCAGGCGGTCCCGCCTGCAGCTGGGAACGCTCAGCATTTATGCAAATCTGGCCTAATATACATCCTATCAAGTACCCACATAATTAGGCATGTGCAAACTGTGGCTCAGAGTATTTTGGCAGTGCTCAGGATCATCCATTGCCTGTCAGTGATCCCCAACCATACTCACTGCTTATTCTCCTAGCAAGAGAAGGGCTCTGTGGAAGATCAGACCCATTATCTCAGAATCCAGGCATGGCAGAGGTTGGAAGGGACCTCTGGAGATCATCTGGTCCAACTCCCCTGCCAAAGCAGGTTCATCTAGAGCAGGCTGCACAGGACTAAGTCCAGGTGGGTTCTGCAAGTCTCCAGAGAAGAAGCATTCCCTGCATATTCCCTGCACAACCTTCCCATGTGTCCCGTATGAGGAAGACACTCTGTGAAAGGAAAAACTGCATGAGCACCTAATTCAGGACTACATCATAGTGCATGAGCACAAAGAGGGTGGGTTAAGGCTGCGAAGACAAGGAACCAGAATTCCCGTGTCCACTACACTTCTATTAACCTCTTCAACCATTACCACTTGTGGAAAAAGCAAAATAAGCCTAATTTGCTAGGTAGTGACTTAAACGCCCTCGCTAGGTTTACAAAAGTGCCATCTTACGGTTTCCTAGCATTTTTTAGAAAGCTGAAAGCAGCGGCTGGCACAGTAAAGATGTGAGGATGTGTGGGTTTAGCAATAACCACACAGTGCCTCCTGTTCCTCAGTTACAGCGTCCAAGATGAGCATGAATACGTCAGACCTTCTCACTCTTGACAACTCCCTAAAAGGAGGCTGGAGCCAGGTGAGGTTGGTCTCTTCTCCCGGGTAACAAGCAGAGCAAGATCCCCTGACTGGAAGCTAAAGTGAGACAGATTTAACCTTGAAAGAAGGTGAATTTTCTTAGAGAAAGTCTAAGCATTGAAACTGGTTACCATGAGAGGTGGTAGGCTTGTCCAGATCTGGAGACTTTAAAATGGATCATAGTCACATAGATGGTTTGGGTTGGAAGGGACCTTAAAAAATCACCTAGTTCCAAGCCCCTTGCTGTGGGCAGGGACACCTCCCACTAGACCAGGTTGCTCAAAGCCCCATCCAGCCTGGTCTTGAACACATCCAGTGATGGAGCATCCACAGCTTCCTTGGGCAACCTCTGACAATGTCTTACTACCCTCAGAATAAAAAACTTCTCCCTCATTTCTAATCTAAATCTCCCCTCTCCCAGTTTGAAGCCATTACTCCTCATCCTATGCAAGCCCTTGTAAAAACTCCCTCCCCAGCTTTCTTGTAGGTTCTTTAATGCTGCTTCCAGGAGTAATTTTATGGCCTAGACAGCTGGGAATTAAGAGAGAGAAATTGGCCTAAAGGTTCCAGAAGAACCCTCCTGACCTTGACCTCTATAAATCCTCTCCCAGAGTGGACCGTTTACTTTCACCATCCTCATCTTGCCGTTCTGTGCTGCAGCATGGGGGAGGTCACACCTGGCTGCACTACCTTGGGTGCTCCACGGCCAGCATCAGGATGGGGTTCTTGCCACACATGCTCAGCCAGGCGCACTGAGCCTTCCCCTTGTCCCCTTGTCTGGCCATTTCTTCCTTCTCCAAGGCACCAGAGCAGCTGCCGCTGGAGCTGCGGGCACCGGTCGGGGAGCTACTGCTGTGCTGTATGAAGAATCCTTTTTCTCGAGGGCTGCCTGGCGAGCGTTACTCGGATGCTCAAGAGCACGCAGATCACTTCATGTGAAGTTGAAATGGAATTTTCTGCTGGCCTCCAGGGATTTCTTTTTTTGCTGGTCTCCCTTGCACAGTGCATAGCTTGCCTGCTACAGTCATGGGGACATATTTCAATTAATACATTTCTCATCTCTGCTGCTCACAGCCAGGAGCATAGTTTAATGTTCTGAGAAAAGCAGCTCCTCAGACTACGTGGTCTTTGGGTTTAACATAGGGAACCGTGATTGAGCATTTGAGTACAAAATTATTTACCATAATATTTATTGTCTCTTTTTCCTTTAGTGCTCTCGAGCACATAAATAAAACTCAATTTACTATACAGACAGCATGAAAACCAGACAACAGATTGGGCTGAGTGGAATCACTGTTTCAAAATTCAATTTATCCATCTCCTTTTGGGTATTTTATTTGCTCTCTGGATTAACAAAGTGTGTAGGAAGAGCAAGGAGCCGTTACTCGGATCTGATGCACCAATCACACAGGTCCAGAAGGTTTCTCTGTTTCCGTGGGTGTGTTTTGTGCCTGTGCCCACTGTATGTACATGAGCTCTGAACTCTCAGCTACAGGGTTATAATTCCCACTAAGCCAAGCAACACCCTCACAGCTATCAAGGGCAGGTTAAGTGCAGCCAAACCCAGGCTGTGCAAATTAAGGGTTCAGTTTCTATTTTTCATTCCAGATCTCACTGTCTCCTTCGTACACACTTCCTTAGTGCTTTCCACCACGCTTTCCTGATATGAGTTCTTATCAGGAGATTAGAACGGACACAAAAAGGATCAGAGGGCTCCTATGAGGACAGGCTGATAGAGTTGGGGTTGTTCAGCCTAAAGAAGAGAAGGCTTCAGGGAGACCTTGTGGCCTTCCAGTATCTGAAGGGGACCTACGAGAAAGCTGGGGAGGGATTTTTTACAAGGGTTTGTAGTGATAGGATGAGGGGTGATGACCTCAGCCTGGAAGAGATTCAGATTAGAAATTAGGACGAAGTTCTTCATTCTGAGAGTGGTGAGACACTAGAACAGCTTGCCCAGGGAAGCTGTGGATGCTCCACCACTTGATGTGTTTTATGATTCTATGACTTGAGTTTCTCACAGTCTCAAGTACCTATTCCTATAGGACTGCATTCCTTTGTAACAGCTGAAAGATAAACAAGATTATAACTTTCAAAAATATTTATTACTGGATGCAAAGAATCATAATGTATGTGTGAACTAAACCCAGAATTCACCCCCATCTCCTCCCCTATACCCAGTTGCTCGCTGAGGCTTTGCTCCTGTCTGCATCTTCTCTCTAACCTGAGACAAACGAGAGTCAAGACCCAGTTCACCTGTCCCTCAATTTCAGACCTGAACTAACTCACTTCAGGTATCTTCTTTGATTCACTTTATATGTGCTGCTTTCTCACTTTTTTCCCTTCTTAAGACCAAAGCTCAACTTCCCCCGGTCTCCACTTCTGATGCTTGGGTCTCTTTCTAGCTCTGGTGTAGTTACAACCTGAAGCGAATGATGACCAGGCAGATATGGAAAACCCACCAGGTCAGGAGAAGCTGAGACATGAGAAAGCAAACACTGGAAAAAAAGGACTAAGTGTTTTCAGATGGACAACCAGAAGAGCCAAAAAGTGGGGCAGGCACAAGACAGAAGCCTGGTGATTACATCAGGTCTGTGCTGTTCTTTCAATGGAATGAAAACATTTCTTCTTTAATTTTTGGTTCTGCTTCCACTTGACAGTGTGTCATATACAGTCATTAAAAGATGAGTGGATTTTTATAGCTGCTATTAGGATTGAATTTTATGTTCTTCCAAAAAGATTCCCTGTTTAGTAAATTAAATTTCAAAGGCATAAATAATCCCTCACTGCCACGTACATTCCCCTATTTTCACTATAAAATAAACAGATGAAAAGAAAGTTTTCACCTGATAACCAATATCCATCAAATTCTGAACTCCAGCTTCAAGCCAAAGGCTAATGATAATATTTGGATCAGTGACACACAGCATCACGTCCCTGTACTCCCTGGGTCCCAGGGCCTAGGCATTTGCATGAATCACTAATGTCCTGAACTGCTGATCCTCATCACCAAAGCTTTCAAACGCACTGTCTTGTTGATAACCTCTACAAACCTCAACCACAGCTGAGAAATGCTGATCCAGGCTGAGGCACTTACCTCCCAGTACTTCACTCTACAGTCTAATAAAAATATCAGTGCATAAAAAGTGCTGATGCAGCCCCGTTAGAGCAAGATTTCCTCACCAGAGAAGCATCCTGGTCTTCCTCCCTGTTAGCTATGCTTTCAGTCAATGTTTGGCTGGAGCGTCCCAGGGAGGAGCAAGTATTAAGCAGCTCTGTTCTCAGCAGTCAGCCAAGGTTATGGTGGTTCAGAAACGATGACATAGCTCTCACCAAAGAGACAGGGTGAGAAAGATGAGAAAAAAGTATCATGGCAGATGAAGGAGAGGAGGGACAAATGCTGAGATAATTACAAACTATTTTTGTGTGCTTAAATTCAGTTGCCTATGTCAGGTTGCAGGTCCTACAGGCCTAGAAATAAGTGATTCCTTAGGACTGTCAGCAAGGAATTTGGTGGTTTGGGAAGATGGTGAACTATGACCACTGACTCCAAGTGGTGCCACACACGCTGGCCCACCCGCTCCTCTGTCAGATATCATTTGCCTTTTTTAGTACAGATCTTGGGTGGAATACCTCAAGTCTTCAGAGATTACTTTCTCAGTGTGTCCACTACTTGCCTTAACAGCACTTTCTAGAAGGAATTGTCTTGTTTAGATAAACAGAAGTTTCTTATCATATAATCTAGAGCACTTTTTTACCCACCAGTGGGGATCCAGACCCACGAGCAAGATGCCAAACTACAGAAACAGCTCTTCAAAGACAGCCTTTAAATGCCTTTGCAGCCATTAAGAACTGCACATTAGGAAAAGTACCCCAGGAGGAGTTACCTGTCCTGCTGTGATGACATGATGCAGGGCTGGTTGCAAATTCAATCAGCTTTTCTAAAGGCTGAAACTTTCCCATCTGAAGAATGAATGACTTGAAAAAGGCAATTCCACAGTTTTCATTTCGAAAGACACTGTTTATCACCTTGAAAGGTGATGACAAAGCCAAATACAACTGTCAACATCCTTCTTCTGTTGAATGGTGTATTTGTGATTCTGGGGTAGTAGACTTTTGCATATAAAAGATATTTTCTTAAGCAAATTTTTGTAGCTCACCTATGAGAATCAGCACTGGTACAATTAAAATAAACTCCAACCTTAAAAATCCTAAGCTAAAAATAAGCATTGTCACTCTGAAAGCCGGAAGCATTTTCAGGCTCCAAGCAAATGGTAAAGCTGAAGAATTCAAACAGAAAAGACACTGAAGAGAATGGCTACGAAATAAACACAAAGCAACACCGAAAAAAAAGCAGCAGACCAAACACAGGTAAGGAGAATGGATCAAGAAATTATTTGCAATAGTTCAGACTGTATCTAACTCAGAGCTTCTTTAGGTAACACCAGCTGTTGATTTCCCCGTGAATTGCATACTCTGGTCAGGAAGCTGTTTTTTAATTGCACACCAATTGCTTCCGCTCTCTGCAAGACCTCTGCTCTGCCAGGCACACAAGAAATGGCTCAGGGAATAGAAAACCAATAAAGGCCAAAATGATAGTTTTCTGTAAAAGGCCAATGTGATATTTAGCCTTACATATTTCAACTGCTATACAGTAGCATGAGTAACAACTTCAATGAAACGGGATTTGCTTTATTAAACTAGGGCTGCCCTCTCAAGTTGACTTCTGACAGCCAACGTCAGCAGCAGCAAGCTCAGAGGACCTGATTGCTGGAAACTCTTAAAGAGATGCACACACAGGGCAGGGGTGTTTCTAGCACCAGAAATCCCAGAGACTTTCACACACCAGGAGAGTGCCTCCAGCTACGCTGTTTTGGAAAATTTCAGTCTCAACATTTCAGACACTTCCTAGAAGGAGGTTAGAGAAAAATACATTGTTTTGCTCAGGTAGAAAAACTAAATAAATAAATAAACCCCCCACACACACCAAGAAGCTCTAGATGTGCTGTGTGGAAGGGCAATCTGGAAAGAGCTTTCCAAGAGTAAGAGTAACTCACAAGCCGCTAGAAAAACTGGAGTCAAGTCCCTTCTAGCAAAGATCTGGAGGTTTCTTGCACCTGACTGTGCTGAGGACTCCATTCCCCCCGAGCAGTCTGCAGCCAGGGCTGCAGGAAGCCAGCCAAGCCTTTCTACAAATGCAGATTCCTCTTTCAGCTTCAGCATCAAAACCACATAAACACTTTCTTGTTTCTCCTCAGGCTCTGGCAGGGTGGAGAAAAAATCCATAAGGTGTAAAGGCACAGGAAGGTGGTCAGCACGGAAAGCAGAGAAGCATCCAAATTTATGAGGATAAGTATTTTTTACATGCTAAAAAAAGACTCAGACTTCCAAAACCTATAATGGAATTGAAAATCTGAATCTCAGCATTTCAGAAATACCCTTCCTGCTAGTAAGTAGCTATGTAATGTATTTGAAAATGTATGTCTTGTTCCTAAAAAACCCCAACCTGCTATTATGTCAGTGACTCCATTAACAAAATCGGCAGAAAACTGATGGGTGAAGATGGGGAATCATCTTCCTCACTAATAAATGTCAGGATTGTCATTATTACAGGACGCAAGTACTAAATCTTTACCATGAGTGATTTAACACAGAAATGCCAAAGTAATGCTTACAGAGATTACTCCAATTCTGGCGTTCCCTAATTTTAAAGCACTTTGTAGTTTTATAAAGATTCACATAAATACACCTGGAGATGGTTGGTGTTTATGTGGTTTTATGACGATAATGCAAGCATCCCCTTTGCCTTTAGTCACCCCAACAATGGTGTCGCTCCAATTCAAAGGGCAGGAGATGAACCAGTGGAAGGACTGAAGCATAACACAGCAAACCCAAACTATGGGACCCAGAAGATCTTGGTGGTTTGCCTCGAGTATTTACCAGAACTGGCTACCTCAGAGATCCGCAGCTCATCTGCTGCTGTCTGGCACCCAGTCCCTCAAGCGTGCCAGCCACATGTTCTCAAGCATTTACAGTTTTTCCACCTAGAGCTAACGTGAAAGCCGCAGCTGCTGAAAGCTTTAAGAGCAGGAGGTGTGAAGCAGTAACAATGTCACATTCTGAAACTGCCATTAGTCTCTAGTTTAAAAACAAAGATCCAATCCATTCGCTAACTTGCAGAGAGACTTGAAGTGCAAGTCCCTTCTAACACAATTCCAGTCTTGAGGCGGCTCTTACCAGTTCTAAGTACTTTTATAGTTCTACATGTGCCTCTGAACACCTGCAAGTCCACTGACAATTCAGCCCTTGAACGTACCCATGCAGCTACTGACTATTATTTTGTACTGTAGACATTGCTTAGTCTCTTTTCCCAAGGCACACTTGAGAAGAAGAAATGGCCTCAAGTTGCACCACAGGAGCTTTAGGTTGGACATGAGGAACAATTTCTTTCCCAAAAGGTTTATCAAGCCCTGGAATAGGCTGCAGTGGTGGAGTCCCCATCCCTGGAGGGGTTTAAAAGCCATGGAGATGTGGTGCTGGGGGACATGGTTTAGCAGTAGACTTGGCAGTGCTGAGTTAACAGTTGGACTTGAGGATATTAAAGGTCTTTTCCAAGCTAAACAGTTCTATGAATCTAAATGTTGTCCTGTCTCACGCGTGCAAACAAGCATGCTTTAGCAAACATCTTCAAAATAGAGTACATAATATCCCACAGAATATACATTTTTAAGTGTTTCCATTACAAACACGGTTTTGAAAACACCTAAGTGTGCTTCCCCAGTTAAGCTCTTGTGGTCTCTGCATTGGTATAGGAAACCAAAACCTCTGGGTACACTGGAATTCACTGACTGTGGAAAGACATCCACAGCTGACTAATGGCCAAGTTTCTGAGAAGAAACATCAGTTACTGTTGAAGGACAGGAGGGAGTCCCCTGTTTTTTCGGTGCTCCCAGATGAACAACTTTCACCATTTGGAAACAGAATCAATTATGGTTTGATCCTAAGAGCTTGAGGTCGCAGCTGGAATCAGAAGACAGCTGAAGTGCGCAGAGGAAGGCAGTCAAGCTGTCTGTCCACTGCCAGTCCAGTCAGGGACTTGGATAAACTGTATGGACAAGTCCCACTTTTCCTGAAAGTAGTCCTCTACCTGAGACATGGATATCTATAAACATGGAAAAGCCCTGCAACAGTTTCTCCCCTACATATCTTCTCTGGAGACTTCCAAAACCCACCTGGACATGTTCCTGCGCAACCTGCCCCAGGTGAACCTACTTTGGCAGGGGGGTTGGATGAGATGATCTCCAAAGGTCCCTTCCATTCTGTGATATATAAAGCGAGTTTTAAGAGAAGAGAGACAACAGTCCTTTGCCATAAATAGATGTCATCAGAAAGGACAAGGGTCTTCACTGTATCAACAAGACGACCTTAACTGTTGTCCTGCAGACAGCAATTTCGGTAAAAGCAAAACTGCATTGCAGATGTCAAAGCAAATTGGACTTTGGTCCGTTCTGTGCGATGATAGTAAACTTGTTCAGACAAGAGGAATCCTTGAAATTACAAATGAGGAAACCTGGAGCTAGAAGACAAATCTTGGCCAACCTCACTGGTCCTCTCCTCTTCCCTCCCTCCCTCCCTCCCTTCAAACAACAGTTTCATTAAGGCATGGCCCAGCAGTCTAGGTCAATTACTGGGAAAAGGCCAGGGCGCGATACATCAATTGAATGACTTTCTACCTCATTAAAGGTGAAAATAAAAGGGATGTGAGCAACAGCAGCCTCTTGTGCGCTTGTTGATGGGGTTTGAGATTTGCTATTGATTTTCCAAGTGGAGGCACTTAGTCCTCCTTACTTTACTAAAAGGACATTTTGTCATTAGAATGGATGACACAAAAAATTTACCCCTACAAACCCCAGCCATCTTTGAAGCTTTGGGGGATACACAGTTACCTGCTATTCGAACTCCTCCCCTGTTGACTGCTACTTTTACAGGGCTTTCCTTAGCAAGTTTGCTTTTATTGATAGGGAAAAAGTTAGGCAGAGCACAAGGCCCACGTGACTTCCAAGCTGAGAAGTTCTCTAGCACTTCAATGACAACTAAACCAAGGAAAATTCTAAAAAACACTGTTGTTGTATCTTAATTGCTGACCTGCCCCAGTTAAGTAGGGGATAATGAATATAATCGAATCACTGAAGTTAGAGATCATATGCTGAGGTAAACAAATACATAGGGGGAAACATGCACGTCAGAAACAATCAGAGGCAGCCCTAGAGGAGATAAAGACAAGTCATTTGAGGAAGAAGAAGCAGAAAGAGCCGGACACTCTTATTTCCCCAGCCAGAAGCATTGGGCCTTATAGATCTCCCTCTCTGGCTCAGACACAGACTTGCTTTAACAAAATCCCTTCTAAAAAACAGAGATAACATTTTTGTCTTCAAGATCTGTTTCCATAAAATCAAGCTGGTTTCTGTTAGAGCAGCCTCCTTCAATTCAGGACCTGCGGCAGAAGGACCTGGCACGATACCATCAGTCCTGTGTCCGCCTGTCAGTCCACCAGCCACACTGATGGTCCGAACCGTTCATCAGGAGCCCTGGAAAACCTCCAGAGAGCAAAAACTCACCCTGCTGGAACATCCTGGAGTATTTTTTCATTTCTATGTATTTCTAATTTCCTGTTAATTAATTAAAAAGAATAGTTTTGCTCTGTTTCTGTTCAATTAATTAGACTGTGAAGTTTCTGGCACAGAACAGTGTGCTCAAACATGAGCTCAGGAACAGATAAAGCAGCACTCGCTCGGGCACTACTCTGTCGCAGGCCTAATTAATGAAGACAAATCCAAATGGCATCTACACTTTGGTGTTTAAATACCTAAGACAGTTCTGATCCTAAAAGAGAACATAATATGAAAGGCAACCACTTGAGCAGGAATGTGCCCGGCTCAACGGGACCCATCAGCTCTCCTGGGTGGACACAGGAAGGTTTTGTGGAGCCCCTGGCACCCTCAGGAACTACCACACACGTTTTCCTGGCTTGGCTTCATCACTAAAGAGGTCAAATTATTTTCATGGTGTTTGAAATTCAGAGCAAAAGCTCGTACATGTCATTAATCAAGTAAATTGCTACTGCCTCATTCTGCAAAGTAAATCGCTGAAGTTACGTCTCTCTTTCTGCAGGTCTGATTAAGGACATGGAAGACAAATGGGTTTTCAGCATTAAAAAAGTGGAAAGAAAAGAAGTATTTTTCATAATTCCCATGCAGCACTAGGAGGGTGGGCTGGATGCTTGGTTGCTTTTTCAAAGGTCATGAAAAGAAGGGCATGTGCCTGATCTGCTACCCCATAAGCTACCCTAATTCTGAAGTTTGCTTTACAGCAAACACAGCTCACACAATGCCCGAGTAGCTGAATCCCCGGGAATAAAATCACCAACCAAAATCCACAGAGAGGCATTAACTGATGAAACACCTCCAAAGAGTAGCGCAGAAGATTTGGCAAACTGCCTTTGCATTCAGCTGAGATTTCCCAAGTGGATGAAGGGAACTGGATGTCCAAACATTACTGACATTCTTGCAGGAGCTGCACACTTTTCATTTTCTGGAGATTAACCAACAAGGCTGGATTTAAACCAATGAACGGCATGGGAGAAACTCGTGGGTTTTTCACACGCAAGAGAGCGGAGTTACCAAGATAACTGAAGGGTGGAAATTTTTATCCTTACACTAAACCATCTTTCTCAACTATGGACACACTTTAGTCTTCCCCAGACACGTATCACAGCAGACAAGAGGAAATTTCAAACCTCCAAACACATTTGGATTTGCTCTTCTAAACCGGCTGCTGGAGGCTCCTCGCCTTGAGCCATTCAGAGATTGAAGGACACCACTCAGTCTTACCCCGCTTTAAACAGCATTTACACATTTTCAGATCAAATTTAGAACCACAGAGCCTTCTCCCAGTGCTAAATCCAGAGGACACTCATACATGGTAGCTTATTCTAAGATTTAACACAGACCCCTCCACTTTGTATACAGAGAATTCTACTTTTTCATCTGCAGCTGGGATGGTAAAATGTGAATCAGCTTGCTAAATCTGTTCAACAAAATGGAAAACAACCCAGTTTCCATCTGAAGAGCTAAATGGATTTGAAGAGTTTACTGCACTTTCAAATGAGAAGAAGCTGAGGACAGAAAGACCTTCCTAGCCCTCACATCAGACTTCAGTAGAGAGAGATGTCTCTGAGAGCTCTTCCTCCCCGAGCAGAGGCTGGCTCTGGAGCAGCCTCTCTTGCCTCCTAAGAGCGATGGAATTGTGAGCTCTCTCCAAAACAGCTGAGGTTTCAGCAGAATTTGCCAAGAGGAGGTGCTGAGCAGTGTGTGAGCTATCACTAACCTGAACACCAGTGAAGTCAAAAAGTCAAAGCCTAGACATCATTTTCTCATCTAATTTAATCTTTCTGTCAGCCTCCTTCCTTCCTCCTCTCTATTCCTTTGCTCATCTGCTGCCCCCCCCCCCCCATATGTGGTACGCACACCATTAAAATAACAAGCTGTAGGCTCCAGGATCATTTCCACCTCTTTGCTTTCAAACCTGTCCCATCTCTGGATGATTTGTACTTTTCTTAGGAGAAAATGAACACCACTGATAGCATCTGACACAAGAGGATAAAGCAGCCAACGGGAATTTTAGTTGCTATCCAACACTTAGAAAGTGATGGAGAGACAAAGGCCACTATAAATATATGATCCTTATTGCTCCTGTGGGGTCTTATGGTGAGAGAAGGAAGCACATCCTAAGTACAAAACAACTTCATAGGCTAAGATGCTATAAAATGAGGCTTCAAATGGACCCATTTGCAAGGTTCTGCGGGTAGAAACACACTCACCCACCTCTGCCTCACATTTGTATCCTGATGTGACGCTACCTGCAGACCTCCAGCCGCTAACACCATGAAAAATAAGTAATTACAGTAATAATACAGAGGGGTTGGGAACAGCAGGGAGGGAATAAGCTGAGACAGATGTGCAGGAAGAAACTTCTGCAGCAAAGACTGAGCCGCCTGCTGACTGCATAACAGACAAATCCCTTCAGAAGCAAATTCAGTCAGAAAGCCAGTAGGTGCAAGTTCCATTCAAGTGAAGTTTTCCTGCCAGTAAATATTGCTTTCATTACTATCCAAACCACTACCTATATAGACAGGCAGGAACCCTTGAATTTACAAGCATTTGCAATAAGATGGTGCATAAAATCTAATAGGAACATATGTTCAGACTTTGAAATAGCCTGAGCGGCTTCTCTTCACAACAGCAGCGATAGTCCCATGCAGCTCAGAGCCTCCCTGCTGCTAAGGACATCAGTCCCCATCGCTGTCAGAGACAAATCAAAGCCAAGCAGATTCGACAGGAGCTGCTTCACTTCTGCGAACGCAAAGAAGCCCAGCTCAGCTTGCATCTTGGGCTCTGTAAGCAAGGAAAAAAGCACATCGACAAGAAGAGAAAGGGAAGAGAATGAAGAAGACAAACGGAGAAGCAGAGGGAGGATGGCTGCCACATTCACAGGTTCTATCCTGAGCTAACGCTGCCCGTAGCTGGCTCATGGAGGTGGCCACACCTGAACCGTGCTCACAAGACAGTGCTTCAAGGTGGCCAGAAATATTCGAGTCCCAGAGACAAGATGGATTTTATGGAGCTTTGAAGGGAGGTTGAGAGGGCAGGATGGAATGAGGTGCTAACGCTGATCATGACAAAAACCACTGGAGCCAGCCATAATGGGACAGTGGGAGCACGTCTGATGTGAAAATGAAGGTGTGAAAGGATATATGGACCATGCTGCTTCAGCTCAGAGCCTGCCCGGTGCCTCTGAGCACCTCAGCAACAGGAACGGGCCACAGCTGCCCACGCACAGCTCCTTGCAGCTACTGCAACTATTGGCACCCTCTCCCAGATTATACACCAAACCCTTTGGTGTCCATGAGACATTGTGCAGCAAGGCTGCGGGAAGCACAGTCAGAAGAGAGATGTGCTTTGTAATTGTAAGGGACTATGCACTGTATCAAAATGAGATTATTTTGTCTCATCAAGCAGGCTTTTGTTCTTGGTGGGACTAGATTCCAAGCAGAAAGGACACAACCTGATAAATGAGATATGTCAAGTACAGCTGAAGCATCATTCCTCATCAGGAATAAGAGGTTTTAGAGGTTTTAACTTGCAGTGAGGTAACTAGCACCCCAGTGCCCAAAAGGGCCCTTTCTGATAAGCCACGACATGCCATTGTGGAGGAACTGGCACAGCCAAAGCCCCTGAGATTAAAAAGAGAACTGAACTTCAGCACCCTGGGAAGAAGCTGCAGCCACTGAGCCCTTGGGCAAAAGGGCTGCAGAGGCACTACCAGCAGTGGGTGGTGGACTCCTCTGATGGGTGCGTTTCGCAGACGCCAGCCAGATGCAAACTGAGATGTGTGTAGACTACGGGTTTTGATTAAGTGTAAGCTCTGAAGTAGGCTATGAAGTATGAAACACTTCATGAAGTGTAAAATATTGCTTTCATCTCTGTATTTCTAATATATGTGTCATCATTACAGCAACCCTTCATTCCCTTTGTGAACTGCCCTTAATTTAATAAGCTGAGCCCCAAACATCTGTCCAGGTAGCTACACCAGCTCACTGATTAATGACAATTGCACAACTGGTGGCATCTGGGATCTTAATGAAGTCTGGAAAATTACTATTTTGCTAATCCTAAAGTGATGAATTAGTTAATCGGGCTTTTTTTTTTTTCAGGACCATACATTTCCATGCATTAAGCTGACCTGAATGCAATCGTCAGGCCCAGCCTTTGTAGCCACCAAGAGTTACATTTGTCTGTTGTGTCTGAATAAATTTGACACAAGAGTGCTCTGAGGCACTGCCGTGAGGTTTATGTATGCTTGGGTGGTACCATCTGCATTTCTGGATTTTGAAATATTTAGGTTCATCAATAAAGCTAAAGGGCAGAGAATTAAAAATCAATAGAAAGGCAGACTTCTTAAGGCAACACCGAGGGAGTGCAGGGAATACCTAATTACTGGAATTCATTAAAGTCAGGTACGGGTAATGGATTTTAAGAAGGACCCAGTGTTATCATTATGCAACTTCACATAAAATGGGTAGTAAAAGATCCACCCTTTGGAGTATGAACTGACAGATACAAAGGTCATGAAGTAACTCCTCTGCCTTTTCAACCTGAAGTAAATTACCGCACAGCTGATCAGATAAATTACTGGAAGGAGCCATGGGTCACCTTGACAGGGCTCCATCGCCGTTACGGGCGGCTCGCCACGGGAGTCACGAGCTAATTCAATATGGCAAAGGCTGCAATACCTGGGTGCTGTTTCCTGTTACGTTCCTGACAGAAGGAAGCTTCTAAAGCATCCCTCATCCCTCCCAAAACACAGAGAGGGAAACAGGGAGTTTTTGTTAACCTTGCGAGAGCACTGACCTTGGACCACCTTCAGAAGTAACTGTCTACAAGCACAAGCCTACCTGTGACATAATGGTGATGGAAAGAAATTCCTCAGATTCACACCTTCAGAAGACAGAAGAAACAAAAGGAGGAAATCCTCTGCCAACACAGGCAGTGACAACCACATTTCTTTTCAGATTAAAGACCTCTTTTAATCTCATCTGAAAACCAGTGTCAGCTCAACACTCAAAGACAACTTTGAACAGGAAGTATTGGACTGCAGCTAGTTAAGGGAAATCTCATCCTCATTCTTTATGGCACTCTGAAGAGCTGCTGGGATTTTTTTATCCACCATCCCCTGCATGTGTGTCAGCCAGTGCCTTGTTTAAAGGGAGAACACAAAAGCAGAATCTACAAAAGAAGTACGAAAATTTTAAAGAAATCCCCAAATACTTGCGATGATACATCCATAGCATCGACTATTCTCAGACCTAAGCTAAGCTGCTTAACCAGGCTGACAGGAACAAGATAATACCAGATACCTAATCAGGCAGTAGCTGTTTCTCCAGCCTTTTCCCTCACCAGTCTGCCTCTGGGCACTTCCTACTTTAAAACCCTTTCTGGTGCAGAGCTGGAGGGTTAGGTCTATCCCAGCACCCTCCTCAGCAGATTGTTTAGAATTGCTCTTTCATGATTCAACCGTTGTAATCCAAACCAGGACTGGATCTTAGGGACACCATCCACCTTGGAAGGCAATGGGAAACTGCGTACAGATCTCTAACAAACTTCCATAGGGTCTGACTGGTCTATTGGATGCTCATTGGCAGAGGGAAGAAGACCCGAGTCATTGAATACAACCTATAGAAATACAAATCTGTGAAAACTAGAGCTTGTTAATCAAATATGTAACTTCACAACAACAGTCTTTTCCACTAGAAAACCCATTTGCTGAAAAATCCTAACTATTGTTACTATCTCCATCTAAGAAAAGTTCAGCTGAAGCATCTCATTACAGTTTCTTGCCCCAAAGGTGCTTGTAGGGTTTTTTTCAGTGTGACCTAACCCCAAATATTTCCTCAAACTTGGATTAAGAAATTACTAAACTACATTTTCCTAACAGCATGTTGATTTCTGCAGATCGAAGCTTGGGTGCACATCTCCTAACGTGAACTGAATGGCCCTGAAGATTACATTTCCTGTAATGCAAGGCAGATCTTCCTCTGAGATGTCCAAGATACACTGCAGAAACTGCGTAAATCTGAATAAACCCCGGAGATGTAGTCCAGAAAAGCAGGCCAGCTCAAGAAGGAGGATGGAAAACAAATCACACGTCTTAACTGTAATTCCCATCTTCTGTGTAGCTTAAAACACTAAACAGGCTCAAAATGAAATGCTGCAGAGTCAATCAATACTAGGAATTAAGCATATTCAACAAGAAAGTGTTAAAATACTTCATTTTGATTAAAGAAAAGTCAAAAGCAGTGTTTCAGAATTCCTACTCTGAGAAAAGGTCCCAACTCACCCTTTAGTACCAACCTGGCACAAACTCAAATACTCAAACTCAGGCATTCCCATCATGATGGAACCTTCAACTTTTGCCCAGCTATAATCACAGTCAATTCTCTTCTTCAGTTTCAAAGGCAACCCTAAAGTCATCTCTAAGGAGAGTAAATTGCTTTTTTCCTTTTTTTTTTTCTTTGTTTTGTTTGATTGGGTTTTTTTGCTTTTAAAAAGTCTCACTTTTCTGAAATGCGAACGCCTCCAGTAAAGTCTGGAGAGCCACTATTTATGGTTATTTATTGATCAAATACAGACACATCAAGGCAGCAAGTTCAGACAGACATCAGCAGGGGCACTGCACGCCCATTCAGCTCTGCATGGCTATGCTACCTATATAACATGGAGGTGAATCTGGCAAGCTGAAATGAATTTGCCATTATTTGGGGTATTTGGGCAGTAGGCAAAGCAAGATCACGCTATCGAGCCGAGCTTTGCATCTGCTCCCCAGTATGTGAACGAGCTCCAGGCAGCCCGATCCCCACACCCCCATCTGTGCCCAGAGCAGCACCAATGTGCTGAGTCAGCTGCTGCTGCACTACCCGATGTCCAGCAGGCCCGTGCCATTCCAACCGGTGTGGGCACGTTCAGCTTGATCCCAGCTGTTAATCAGATCATGGCCTGAAGTATTTATTGTGCTAAGGTTTGCACTTTTATACACGTTTGCAGCATTGGGGGACAGTGCCATTAATAGCTTGTCACACACTCAGCAGCTTAGGGAAAATTTTTCTTCTGGCTGATGCAAGTTTCCCATCTGGGACCACAGTGGCTGCGTGGCAGGGTCCTCGCTCACGTTTCTGCTGACAGGCCCTGCTCAGGAAGCACCACAACAAAGAGCATCGTTCCCCTCCCTCCATTCACTCATACATTCTAACCCAGCTGTGCTGCACTGATCACATTTACCTTCCGCGACAAAACATCCAACACAAAACGATATCACAGGAGCCATGAGAGGCTCGGGAAGAAGGGGAAGGGTCATGGGAGGACTGGAGAAGCAACGACCTGAAACTGGAGGTAGTCAATTAGCAAGAGCCAACAGTGGCTCTTACTCTTTCCTCTTACCTCTTTGAAAAGCCTGGGGGAAAGGTATGAGTTGGGTTGATAAAAACAGGAGCCACTCAGCTTCGGGTTACTGGTTCAAACTAAATTTCCAGTCTAGAGCAGCAGAAAGTTATCCCCTGAAGGTTATTTGGTTCTGGAGCAGCGGCACCAGAACTGAAGCAACTGGATTAGCTGCTCAGCAATTCCCCTCATTGCCTTCAGCCCCGTCAGACCCAACTTGTCTGCTTTTCTGGAAACTAGAAAACATTTGCAGGGCACCAGGCCGTGGCCACTCTGCGAGGAACTCCCCCTGCCCCTCAGCCGGGCAATCCCAAGAGCAGTGCCCTGCAAACCTTCGCCAGGCATTGGGCTTGCCAAGGGGACTTACTTGTGAAGAACAACATAATTTTCACCTTGCCTTCACTTGAAGCAGACCCACTTCAAACATCTTTTTCTCCCTTGAATACTTAGTAAGAAGAAATCTGTAATAATCAGTTGCTGGTGATGAAAGGCTTCTTCCCTTCACACTTCTGCTCAGGCTTCCACCCAGATTGCTGACCCTCTTGCGACACCACACCCCCTCAAAATCCCTTCACAGCCCCTTCTTTCCAACCTTTCCTCCCCTCCTACCCATCAGGATTACACACAGTATTTATGACCATAATTTCTCTGTCTCTTAAGAGAGTAGCCATCTGTGAAAACCATGCAACACTGATTCTGTATTTCACATTAATAAGTCTCATAAATAAACCTGACTTAATTTACAGTAACTGCTTTCTCAGAAATACAAAATGTCCCACTCCAGTTTATGGTTCCTTGCTGGCTGCCTAAAACATTGGGGTGGTTCTTCAACTTGTGCACATATTTTATAGCTACTGCTGCTTTGTACTGTGAAAAGAAAAGATAGTGAAGAAATTCTTGATTCCCAGCCCCCCAATTCAGTAGTAATGAGTTGAAAGAAATGTAAAGTAACAGCATCAAATTTACACTTGCTTGGAAAATTATTCTTGCTCCCATTATGCTTTGAAAGGCATATTAAAAAAAAAAAAGTCTTAGAGGCTTCACTCTTGCTATAATGTGCTACACAAGAACAATTTCTAATATTGTCTGCCTGGTATAAAACTAGCTGTGGTGACATTAACAATATTTTGTGGTTAGAGAGCTGGCCTGGGGACTCAGAAAATTAAAACTAGGGCTCAATATTTGACGGTTATGGATTTCCTGTGCTTTGTTGGATATAGAGTTTCATCCATCACTCTAATTAGTTATCTTCTACCTAATTCCTCTTTCATCTTTACTGAGCAGCCATATAGCTCATATATACAACTGTCAACTCAACTCTCTCTTGGATAACCCTCTCTCCCCACGGAAGACCTCGCGTACAAAAACAAAAAGCAGGGAAATGTGTTCAGGTTTCCCCACGTTTCTGCCAACAGCACGTTCTCAGCGCTGGCTCACTTGGGTCTGGCTCACTTGGGTCAAGGAGCAGAGGCACAGCCTCCTGGCCATTCTGAAAACCCATCTGCTTGCCCACAGTCTGGCAACCTCTATAGCACAAGAATGGTCCATGGTTCTGAACCCTTCTGACATCCAATCTTCAATGCTGCTTTCACAGAGGGTTGGGATAAATGGTGCGTAACTGGAATCATTAAAAAAACCAAGGATTTTCCAGCGTTAGCTCCAGAGACACTGATCAAAGGCATTGTTTTCACAACGCCTGTAGGTTGGGTGTGACTGCAACAGGCATTTGCACGAAGAGCTCTGGTGGCTTTTTACCAAAGTAGGCATTTGCAAAGGTTTTCTATAGAGCAACAGGTACCTAGTGGAGAATCACCCTGTGAGAGCCAGAGAGTACATTTGTTCTACACCAACACAACCATCTATTGATTACTATTGAAAACAGGTTTATTTGCACTCTATTCAGCACATTACCCGCCGAGAACCTCTGAGAGAGAGCACTCTGGTGATGTATTATTGCATTTCAGTCTTTCATATTTCCTCCTATTTGAAATAACTCTTGCAGTGCCACATTTCATCTCATTTACACCAGCTTGCTTATGCCCGTGAGATTTGATTTTATTATTTTAAGAGGACAGTTCAAATGCCATCTCTACTCTTCAGTCACAGCTCAGGGGCACTGCATGCCTGTTTTTCTCACTCTGAATGGATGACATTTTTCTTAGTCTGAATGGATGACTTAGTCACAATACGTAACCACATCCAAACAGCAATCATTTCAATTAGGCCTAGAAATAGAGACTTGGCCCCTCTCTTAGGTGCAGGTGACATCACTAGCAGAAGACAGTGTAACAGCAACAGCCGGTTACAGTGAAGTCACTACAATGGAAAGGGATCCGCAGCAGATGCAGGACTTGCATAGCACTAGCTGTGTAAAAATGTAACCTCCCCGTAAGTAATAACTTCTAAACCAAGCACTCACAGCTTATCAGCATTATTAACATCTGCAATCTGTTCAGTGCTTTCCTTACGGTTCTCCTGAACCTTGGATAACAGCAGAGTATCAGCTAACAACAAAAATTATTCACTGTCGTGGTTTCAAAGGAGAGGTAGAAAACACGAGCCTTTTAAGACTTAGCAAAAGAAGATGGGAACAAAAGTGTTCAGAGTTCTGTTTAAAATCTTGTAATTCTATGACTCTAATTTTCTAGGCAGAGACTAGAATGTTGATGATCTCCCTTTGCTCATCGCCATGAGCTAAAGAAACAGCAGTATCAGCTTGTGACCAGCTTTGTCAAAAAGTAAATTCCATCAAGCAGAGAAAAAAAAAAGGTCAGAACAGAGGTTTTTCAAAATACAACATCTTTCTATTTCCAGAACTTCAAATAAATTGCACTGTGACAATCTAGTGAGATGTAACTGACCCAGTAGGCTTTATTATCTTAGACTAAGAAAAGTGTAGAAAGCAAAGCAGCAGAGCAATTTTTTTCTAAATTGTGGTTTCCAAGACTATCTTAACGACTGCTAGTAATTCTAAAACCTAAATAAGTTGATATAACAACAATAATAAATAGGTTTTCATATAAGAACTTCCATTTAAACCATAAAAGTTCCACCTAAAATGTCAAGAAACAATGACGAGAGTATAGTGATGCGCAACTGGTTTGGTTTTTCACTCACTTCTTTCCCTGGGACCATGTGCACTTACCACAGAGACGCTGAAGCAGCAAGAGGAGCAGTGAGGTAGGGAACTATGTGCCTTCCCACAGGCAGTGAATGCTGGAGTATCATGAGGAGAAACAAAATGATCTGCGAGATGCAAAAAATCAGGCACTGAATGTGTTCTGTAAAGACAATGGCGTCTTTGAAAACATTTCTGCATGTGAAGTTTGATGGAGATGAACGGTCCCACTGACCTCTCTGGTGCATCCTAAAGGTACACACCACTCAAAATAAGTAAAACAATTAAGGGAGAACACAAGCAGGCTTAAAAAAATACAAGCTGTTGGTAAAGGAGGTGGCAGACAAGCTGCAAGTGAGTTTGTGAGGTTCCTCCCTAATTAGCCAAGGCAAAAATGGGAAAGATAATGATTCACAACTATAAGGTCAAAAAGAAAAGAGAAAGGTGAATAGTAGAAGGTTAGCCCTCCCTTAAAATGATGTCATGTTTTCTTCTGGCGAGTTGGAGGGTAAGCATTGCTGAATAAATTACACTTTTTAAGTCTTGACTCATGCTTCAGAACTTTTTCTTGAACATGTGCTTAAGTTCTGTTGATAAACTTATTTAATCACCTACTAAAGTACTTTTCCAAATTGACACCTAAATCAGCATCTATAAAAGCTTCATTCAAATCAATGAGAATCTTTTTATAGACCTTAGTAAGAGCTCTATCAGTCATGAAGTGAAAGGAGAGTGAACGAAGAAGTGGAAAAATCCAAACTGCTTTTCCTGGAAGAACAAGCTCCAAACCCACTCTATTTAGTATTAACTTTCTTTCATCATCCAATATTAAATGACAGCACTAATAATATGCAACATAAAGTTATTAAGCATCTAGTCCCGAGCCATCAAATTAGTCAGCTGCAATGTAATTAAAACAAAACCAACATTAACTCAAAAGTGAAATTCACTGCAGTCGAGATGAGCAAAGCCAAAGAATAAAAGTTCATTAGAACTAGATGAAATTCATATCCAGATTGGTCTAAACTCTGGGTAATTAGCTTGAAACAGCTTGGCATTATCCAAGGAGGATATGGATAATTGGGTTCAACATCCCTGAAGATCTGCTGTGTTTCTGGTGACAATAAACCATTTGTGCTTTGAAGCTGCTTCCCTTCCTGCTTTCTCAATCAGCCTCATCTGACGAGGGCTATTGACCTGATAATTTACTTGTCACAACTTGTTAGTCAAGGCAGGACAAAAGCAACAAGGCATGGGGGTAATCCAAGAGATTAATTTGTCATAATGACTTTCAGGGATCCTACCCATTGTAGTGGAGCTCATTCGCACCTCTGAAACTGTTTAGTGTAAGATGGGGAGCACACAGTGGAAGAAAATACACAGGACGAGAATTATTGTGTTATCTTATGCAAGGTGGCCAGAGAAAGATAAAACCAGGGTAAAGTACACACCCAGAAAAGCACCTGAGCACTTGACTTCAGCCCTGGTCTACTTCAAACTTCAAATGTGTGCTCAAGTTCAGTGTCAAGAATGGGCTTCCTTGAGTTAATTGTCTCCTGACTCCAACCACAACCTTTGTGAAAGGTTATAGCTGAAGAAGGAACTGATCACCAAACTCTGGGGATTTGTTACTCTGCTGCTGTGTCGTGACATACGACGTGGCCAACCTGACACAATGCCATAGCCCCCCACCCCCCCCGCCATTTGTCTCCACTTCTTTTAATTGTGACAACAGTTTGAGGGGACAATTTCTCCTCGAAGGTTTAAGAAGGAATAGCACCTTCCAATCATCCTCCACATTATCATCCAGCTGACCCAAAGTGACAACAACAGGGCCCTGAGACCCAAAAAATGATCTCTGGGCAATCCCACTACCTCCCAGGGTTGCTTCTGCTTGATAGTTGCCTGAGGTTGAGTCAGCTCACTGTATTTCTTAAAACAGTGTGCTGTAGATATGAAAGGAGTAAAATCCAGCTCAGTTTAATGCTGCTATTCTTATGCATACAGCAATTAGGTATCAAACTCCCAAACTGGGAAGCTGGATTAAAATGCAGGATGCATTTCTTTTGTCAAGTGGTGGGAATTTGAATCTTCCCGAACATTTGAGTGACTCTGGAAAGTGTGACATTTGAGTGACACTTTTTCCTCTGGAAAACTGAAATTACAAAATGAGCTCATGGAAAAGTGAAAACTAATATTCTGAAGTATTAACATGAATATAAGAGTTGGGATTTCAGGAAAAATAGCAAATAATGCACGTACCACAAGAAAATTCCATGAGGACAATGCTGTCATTTTGCTACATTGGTCTTGTGCGAATAACAGGGGCAAAAAGGAAAGAACGTCTCTTTCTATTCAGCACCTCAAATTCCAATGCACAAGCAATCCCATCCTAAAAGCAGAGCCACACAGCTCTTCTCCAGGAGAACACGTGGTTTACCAGCTATACCATCCCTCCAGCACTACCCTTGGCAGCAGGGAGGGGAAGGGGCTCCAGAACTGGAAACCTCCCAAGGTTCCAGTTCGCTGGGTTGCAGGGTAGCCAGGTCTTAGCCTGCACAATTCGATCCTACTCCACAACTCCCTCAAGCAGCCTCTCTTCCACCAGCCTGCACTGCATCTGAAAGTCTGACATTGACAGACAAAAGGCACCCGGGGAAACAAAAAATAGCAAACCAAATATGCAAGGCCTTTCACATCCTGCTGATGAGCAGATACCACCAGCGAAAGCAATAAAAAAATGTTTTCTTTCCTGCATGCACATGGGAGAAGGAAGCAAAATTTAATTCTAAATGCAAATGTCGGAGAAAAAAAAAATATCCTGTGGAAGAGTAAGGGCAGCAAGGAAATCCTAGACACAAAATAAAGAGGAAAGCCTATGAAAGTAGATATAGAAATCAGAGATAATAGCTCAAGGATGTTTTCTTGCTTGCTTTTATGACTGGCTTTAATTAAAGATTCTTCAGTTTTTCTATTCACAGAGTTCATTTTCCCTCCCCTACCAGCCAGCAAGAAACCTGGCCCCGAAGGTTATTTTTCAGTATTGATAAGGTTTTTCCACCTCTCAGTTCTGGGTGTGGGTTTTTAGTCTCTGTGTTACTGGGAACCTTGTGCTGCATAGGATCACCCATAACACCAGCACTGGATCCATCTCCATGAAATCCCAGCCTGTCATCAGCTGAGGCAAGAAGCTGCATGCCAATAAAGTCGCTGTACACGAGACCAGATAAATGACAATTCCACAACCTAAAGATACTGTTAATCAGGCTCTAGAGGCTTTGCCCAATATTCTCCAAAGGAAGGGGAAAGCGAGTTGTTGAAATGGCAGAATGAGAACAATTTAAAAAAAAAAAGAACTTGAGAACATTAGCTCGAGCTCCCCCTTGCTCCTGGGGCCACTGAGGACCTGGAAAAAGCCAGACCCCTCAAAGGCCTCCAACCATGCTGCCAATACAGCCAATTTACAGGACCACAAGCTCAAGGCGAGACTACCTTGGTGAAAGTCTTCAGGGTGGAATAGACAGGTGCTCAGATTAGGTGATCTACTGTTCATTTCTTTGGTAGACATGAAGCCATCTACAATTACTTCAAAGGAACTCCAAGCACCGTGACATCCACGAGAAAGCTAAGATATCAAAAGTTAAGTGATTTGCCAGTAATCATGGGGAAGGTTCTCCTAGCGTGAAGAAGAGAATATTCTGCTTCTGCTGATTCTGTTCCATTGGTATAAGCTACAAGAGCTTTCTCCCCTCTCTTAACCACATCTGTGACCCTGCACAACAGATGGGAAAAGAACATATTGACTGCAAAAATCCTCCAAGCCCTTTTCTCTACTCTTCCATCCAATTAAATGGTGATAGAAGAAAACGACCATTTAGGAGCAATGAATTACTGAAGATATTGTGAATACTGCAACATTTCCCACTGCCTCATGGCCAGCTTGTTACTACTTGTTCATAACAGCGAATGATAGGAGCAAGAAAAGTCATTCTGTCCTCGTTAGATGTTCAGATGTCTCAGACCAAGCTTTTCTGTTGCACTGTTCTTCTGGTAGTCATTTATTTACTGAATAGATATAGAAATGAATGTGTTTCAGAGTGGTCAGCCACCAGGAGAGGTCCACAGAGACTGAGGAGTCTCAATCCTTAAAGATACTCAAAACTCGCCTGGATAGGCTCGTGAACAACCTGATCTAATGAGAGCTGCTTTCAGCTGGCTTAGATAATCACCAGAGCTCCTTCTGAATTATCCTGATTCGGCAACTGATTATCTTACGCTGCTCTTCCACAGCCCAAGGCAGCTGAGAGCACTTCTCCCTCAAGCAATCAGCTCTGGAGTGGCAACGCAACTGCTTCAGCAGGGGACAGTGGCTGTCGGGCGAGCGGATGGCGGCCCCCAGCTCACCGCCATTCTTTGAGCTGGATTCTACTGCAGTCATTCAGTGCCTCACACAGAATTCAGTTGGACCCAGACCTGGTTCCCTGAACAGGAAAGATGATGAAATCTGCTGGTATTGAACATAACAAAACCAACTGCGAAAACTGGGCGACGAATAACAAATAATACTACAAAATCTGAAGAGCTCTT
This sequence comes from Chloroceryle amazona, assembly GCA_027560015.1. NCBI lineage: Eukaryota > Metazoa > Chordata > Aves > Coraciiformes > Cerylidae > Chloroceryle > Chloroceryle amazona. The sequence goes on from JANHFX010009186.1 coordinate 85,730, forward strand.
TGGCATAAGACAGAACAAAGCCCAACATGTGAAATGAAAACTTTTATGGACAGTGCCTGAATCATGACTCTAAACTTAAAACTTCTAACATTTACTTTTTGTCTGACAAAGCAAAAAATACAGGATTCTGAACTTTCTATGTGTGCAAAGAAACTTATGCTAAATAAATGGGAATGCAGAAACCGTAAAGAATCGGTAAATTCTCTTATTTACCTCCTTTCCCATTTGTTCTGAATGACACTCACTAAAGAATGTGGGGAAGGAGTTTATCTGAAGCAAAGCTGTATCACATCTTCTGGTTTTATTAAGAAGTATTTATATTTTTAGTAGAGTGACACCTCCTAGACACTTTTCACTGCATGAAAATTCATCAGAGCTCAGGATAAATGCGAGTGCTAACGTACGTGATGGTTTTAACAGAGCAGCAAGTACCTCTTTGGAGCATGTGAAGACCGTGAAGTGCTCTCAGACTGGGACAGCGCTAAAATGCCATAATGAGCTGGATTTATTTTAAGTTACCGGATCTATCAGATCCGGTAACTTAAAATCAGAAGGCAGGTTACAGCATTCCAAGGTGGAAAATTATCTGCAATTATTTTTGTCTCTTCACAGAAAAGTAAGACCCAGTGCCCTCAAAGGCAAAGTCAGAAACAAAGACTCAATGCAGAACTAATTCTTCTGTGTAGATAGCAAGGTACAGATCTTGGATTTGTTTATTCTTCTCTGAGGCTTGACTGAGGCTTGACTACTTTCAGTTTGAACTTTATTGTTGAACTCACTTGGCACAAGCTCTTTAATTTGCCCTGAGTGACTTCTCAGCCACCACAGAATTGTTAAGTACACTTTACCTCCCAGTCATCCAGCTTCATGTCACCACGGTGGCACCATCAAGATGTCCACAGATGAAAAAGAGCTTTTTTCCCCCAGTAACTTGTCATTTCTAAAACTCATTCATTTACTGTTAAAGAATTCCCTTCCCTCCTCTCTCATTTTCCCTCCATGTTATCATACTTATTTTCCTCCACTATATTCTGCCAGATTTTAAAGCACGCTGCTCACAGTTACCACCGTATTTTTTCTTACCCTCCCATTCCTCTCCCGTAATTTTACATACACTGTCTGCACCCCCAATGGCATCCGAGGATTCAGAACCAGATTTGACAGATGTTATCTGAAAGGTAGGTAAAGAAGTTGTCACCTCATTGTTACGTGACATCATTTATTCAGCGACACCAGCCTGCGCTCCTGCATGTGCCTTCTACTGCCATACACCACGCTGTAGACATCTGCAGACTGACAGATCCTCCTTACCCTTTCTAAAACTACTTGCTTCCTTCAAACATCAGTGCAAATTATTTTATCAGACATATCTGCTTGACTTCTACCATGATGAATCTCATTCTTACTCCTACCCTGATTAGGCTTTCCAGGTCTCTTTAAGACATTTATCTTCCTTAGTATTCAGGGGACCGCAGGACTTCTCTCTTCCTTATCACTTCTTCCAGACAGTTAAGGAACTTTTAAATAGTACTCTTCCAGATACTAGGAAAAACTCCTCTACTGAAAGGGTTATCAAAGACTGGAACAGGCTGACCAGAGAAGTGGTTGAATCACCATCCCTGGATGTATTTAAAAGCCATCTGGATGTGGTGCTTGGGGATATGGTGTAATAATGGCCCTGGAAGAGTTAGATAATGGTTGGACCTGATGATCCCAAAGGTCTTTTCCAGTCATTGGAATTCTGTGATTCTCAGAGGCTGTGGAGTCTCCTTCTCTGGAGACTTTCAAAAGCTGCCTGGACGTGGCCCTGCTTTAGCAGGGGGGGTTGAACGAGATGATCCCCAGAGGTCCCTTCCAATCCCTACCATTCTGCAAGTGGGATTCTGTAATTCTGTGATTAAATAACACAATTTATTAAGAATATAGGAAGACTTCATGGAAGACAACAGATCTAAGCCATACCAAGCTCCTGATTATTAGTGCTTACCTACGTTTCTCTCAACAATTTTTAACCCATCTAGTAACAAGGCAGCAAGGTGTCTGAAGTACTCTACCAGCCATTCCACTACAATGCAGATGTATTTATCTGTTTGGGTTGGGTTTTTTTCACCCCCGTTGCCATCCAACATGTATGTAACTCAGAGTTAAAAAGAACTAAAAGGAAGATAGGATTTTTACCATCATGACCTCACTGAAATCAAACCAAGCTATGGCAGTTGAACCAAGCTGAGAATATGGTCCTATTTATTTTTGTTAAAAACACACTTTTTCTTACACTACATTAGCAGTGTAACCAACTGACAACTGCACATTTTGCTTCAGCTGAAATTGCCGGTCACAAGCACCATTAAATACTTGAGCACAGCCACAGTAAAGCAAGACGAGGTGTTCTGTTAATTCCATCCTCGAATCAGACAGTTTCTTGGAAGTTTCAAAAAGCACAAAAAATCCAGGAAACTTTAGAGCCTGAATCACAGAAACCACAGTTTAGTGTGGCCAGTGGCTGCTGTAGATCAGCTAATAATGCCAGACTTTTTAAAGCCCAGAAGAAACTACTCAGCCTTCTGGTACAGAAATGAAATTGGGGGGGGGGAGGAGGTGTAAAAAAAAAAAAATGGAAAAGATAAAACCTCATACTTAATTAAAAGAAAAAAGATGGCTGAGGGCAGGAGGTGGGAACAGGGCACACTGTCAGATGAGCCAAGGGAGCCTGGTTCACTACAGCCTATTTTAAGCTGAGTGGGCTTTAATAATGATTCATCCAGAGACACACGTATATATATATTCTGCAAGAGCAGAATTTTGCACTTCTCATTAAGGGGTCTCCCTTGAACCATCTTCAGGCTTCTCAAGATGCCACTGGGCTGAAGCTCTTCCCTCTGCCATACTACCAACAGAAGCAGCTATTTTTCACCTCTCAGGCTCTGCATCCAGAACCGGTCACAGCTATAGCTTTGCTTTTTCCTCCTCCTTTCAAAAATGGTTCCATACTCCAAAGAAAACACCAGAGCTCCAGCAATGTAACTGCCATTCCCAGATTCGAGGTGTCAAGTGCCTCAAGCATCCTTTTCAGGAGCAAATGTTTGAAGGGAAAGTTATTTTCCCAAGGGATTGCAATATCGCCGCTGTGTAAAAGACAGAAAAACATTCCCACACATCTAGCTGAAGATTCAGCATCCAATGCAAATGACAAGTGTTATAAAGCAGGAAAACCCACATGTATCAGCAGCTGATATCTAAAGTGGGGTCTGGGATGCCTCTGAAGCATTAAAGAACCTCTCCAAAAAGATTCTGTGTTTCTGCTGATAAACTTGTCCTCCCTTCCCAAAAAGCAGAGAGCCTGTTAGATTCCATCCCACTGTAGCGTTCCACAAGTACGGAGTATCCTGCACCGAGTGCCCCTCCTTCTGAAACCACTCAAACCATGTTCTGTGCAACTAATTTTAAATGGAACCTTATGTTTTAGAAAGAACATCACTGCCCAGCCCTCTGCATTTGAGGATAGTCATAGCTCAAGAACTTTTCCTGCCTCACTAACTAGGTGAGGGAAAATCCTCTTGGGATTTTCTTCAGAGGTAATCAACCAAACAGAAGAGTGCTGATTCCACTTGGGTTCACATACGTTTCCCAGGATGGTCTGGAAAGCTACAAAGCTTGCCTGCCACCCTGAATCGGGCAATTGAAGCCCAACAGACAGGCAATGGTTAACCACTTAAAAGCACTGAGGATTAAAGTGTCGGACCACAGCAGAATGACTCAGTTAAACCAGAATGATTTCAAGACTCCCGAAGGAATAGGGATGGTGCAAGTACAGTTCTTATTCAACATCACCCCTCTTTAATAGACAATTTATTTTAGATTGTAGCTGTGGAAAGAGAAGGAGTTTTAGCTCTTAATTCCCAATGAATAGCTAAATTAGACTTGGAACAGAGATTCTTATGAGTAATGCAACCTGACCAGTGATGGTACCTGTGACATGACTGCACTGCCAGACATTGTTCATTGTCAGGTTAGAGCTAACACAAGGCAGACTTCATTGCCCACTTACTTTAACATAAAAACCCTGTAAACCACAAGAAAATACCTTTCAGATCCACCCATGGATCCCTCCCAGTTTCCTTCTCCACCTCTGTATTACATATCAGCAGGTGCCCATCTTTTCCCCCCTTGAATTCTTGCAGCTGGAGGTTACTCTCTGATCTGGCTTCAACAGCAGGCTCAGATAGCAGTGACTGCTGCAGCAGTCACTACATCAAAAATTAAGTCTCTACATCAAAAAAAACCAAACAAAAAACGGGACAGATTGAGTTAAGGCAGAGAAGAGCAGAGGTTCACAGGCAGCAGGCTCCCACTGATCCCTAAGCTCCTCTATTCACCCACTGCCCGTTGAATCACATCCAAAAAACCTGCTGAATCACAGAATTCCAATGGTTGGAAAAGACCTTTGGGATCATCAGGTCCAACCATTATCTAACTCTACCAGGGCCATTATTACGCCATATCCCCAAGCACCACATCCAGATGGCTTTTAAATACATCCAGGGATGGTGATTCAACCACTTCTCTGGTCAGCCTGTTCCAGTCTTTGATAACCCTTTTGGTAGAGAAGCTTTTGCTCATGTCCAACCTAAACCTTCCCTGGTGCAACTTGAGGCCATTTCCTCTTGTCCTATCAATTGCAACTTGTGAGAAGAGACCAACACTCAGCTCTGTACAACCTCCTTTCAGGAAGTTGTAGAAAGCAAGAAGGTCTCCACTCAGCAGAATTTTCTGCAGAATAAGCAACCCCAGCTCCCTCAGTTACTCCTCATAAGACTTAGTCTCAAGACCCTTCATCAGCTTCATTGCGCTTCTCTGGACTCACCTGAGCACCTCGATGTCCTTCTTATACTGCAGCACCCAAAACTGAACACAGTACTCAAGATGTGGCCTCACCAGTGTCAAGTACAGTGGAACAATCACTTCTCCAGTCTTGCTGGCCACACCATTCCTGACAGAGGCCATTGGCCTTCTTGGCCACACTGACAACTCATATTCAGCTGCGTGTCTATCAACACCCCCAGGTCCCTTTCTGCTGAGCAGCTTTCCAGCCACTCGTCCCCAAGCCTGTAGCGTAGCAGGGGGTTGCTGTGGCCCTGGAGGCAGGTGAGATTCCTTGGGAACCTCTGAAAGAGTAACTTTTTTTAAGAACAAAGAGTAGTGAACACAGTGCAGCCACAGGCTCATAGGTAGCATAGACAAAGGAGGTTGCTGCTGACTGACTCCTTCAAGGTCATCCATCTGACTGTAGCTTGTTTCCCTTCATCTGAGGCTCATAAAACCTGCGCAGGCAGCTCCTGAGCAATACACAACAAAATGCAAGTTGGCATTTCAGCGTGGAAAAAGGGCAGCAGGAGAAACAGTGTGGTATAGTCCCTGCCTCCTCATGCCCCTCCAAGATCCTTTGAAAAAATTATGCAAAAGCAGCTACTCTCTGTGAGGAAATCAAGCAATTTATAGTTGATTTATCTCTGCCACACACCACTTATCTGGAGTGTATGTTTTCCCTTTCTTGAGAGATTGAACAGGATGAAGCTATTAAATGGCTCTAAAAAAAATTCAAGCTGAAGCCATCAGCCTTCCGAGCCAGCCAAAATAGTCATCAGCATCTCAAGCAGCATGAAACTACCAGAGATCCCTGAGCAAGCAGCACCCAGGCACATTTCCATTCAGGTGACCAACTTCCTCTGGAGTGAGCCACAGAAATGCTGCTTTGGCCACGAGCGCAGAGCCTGAGCTACTCCTGTATTTGAGGGAAGGATGAATGAAAACGGAGGAACAACATAAAACCTGCTGCAGCAGCACGTGAGGGCAATCCAAAGCTACTCTCAAACCCCAGCTGGCTGGATGAGAGCCCTGCCAGTCCCACCCTCCCAACTACCACAAGAGAAGAGATGGAGGATGGTTTGTTGTTGGTTTGTTGTTTGGTTGGGTTTTTTTCTCCTGTTGTTTCCACAAGCAGCGGGTTACTTGTGTCACTTTCCAGTTAACAATGTGAGGTCCATCTCAGCAGAGCTCTTCCCATGCCCTGATGTGGCCAGCCCATAGTCTATGTAAGGAATGACACCCTCCCCAGTCTGAAAGCAGCATTTGCCTCTCATCTACACCACTGTGGAGTTTGTACCAACTGCAAAGGCCTCACAATTTGCTTTGAACCTTTCTTCTCCCCCTGACAGTGATGAAAAGAAACTTACCTTTTTTAACACAAAATGCTGCAAGCAGTGAAGTGCAGGCCAAGGTGTGAGTCACCCTGACCCCCCAGGGCCTCTTCCTGCCCCCTCTGCCCAAGGGGCTTGCCCTGAGCTCAGCCCTGAGCCTCCAGTCCCCAGCTGCTGGAGAGATGTGCTGGTGTCCAGCTCCAGCCCTGCCTGTGCCAGGCAATGGACTTCGTTGATCTGTGGATAACTTCCCAGCTTGGCCTCGCCCACCACTCTGGACCTGCCTGGTGTCACTGGATGTGGTTCTGACCCTGACTTGCATTCCCAGCTTGACTTCAGACTCATTACCACAGATCATGGGGACTCTCAGCTGGCCCTCACCACCACCCCCAGACTGGCCCTGCTTGCCTCACTGGGGTGAAGTGGAGCTCACCCTGGCCAGCCAAGACCCTGCCCTGTCCACGCTGTTACCGTACTCAGGTGCTGGACCCTCATCTCTTAAGAAGCACGGCTGGCCTTCATTGGCCCCCAACATTCATGTCAGAGGTGACACAGTCTGAATTTATCTATTACATGAACAAAACAAGCCCAAGTCCAAAAAAGAACTGGATAAAACAGACTTTCACATGGAAGAAGTTGAGAAAGAAAACCTCTGTTGAGCTTCAGATATGAGTTTTGCAGAAGGAAATTCTCAAAGGACTCTGTTCTGTGACATTTTTGAGCTGCTCCTCTCTGGTAGCACTAACTCCTCCTGGCTTGCAAGAGGTTGGGAGGAGGCAGCCACATACCTGAAGCCAATGCACAGTCTTATGCCAGAGAAGAGGAAACTACTCACACCTTGGAGACAGTGGAGCTTCCTTA
>JANHFX010009186.1:92887-126573 GCA_027560015.1 Chloroceryle amazona
ATACCTGAAGCCAATGCACAGTCTTATGCCAGAGAAGAGGAAACTACTCACACCTTGGAGACAGTGGAGCTTCCTTAAACTCCCGTTCTCTTCTAAAACTTTGCTGAACTTGAGAAAATATTCCTTTTTCTGAAAAGCAGTAGCTTAGCAGCTGACAGAGGTTTCAGCTGTGCAGGTCTCCATTACAGTAACTGCAAGAACTGGGACTCATTAGCCAGCTGTACAGAAATACAGCCAAAAATAGAGAGGGTAACAGGCTTCCCTCTTTCAAAAAACGCTCCAAGCTGCACGTTTTGCATCGCCAAGGAAGCTGGGGAGCAGATCTTTACACACTAACTCGGTGCAGGTCAACTTGATTTCAAAGGAACTAAAGTCACCTTAAAACCTGAATGCAGGAACTTGGGATTTCTGGTGTCAGGCTTTGCTGGGTCCAGAGCAGAACATACAGACATAGGGAAACTCATTCCACAGCCATACATACTGAAGGGAGGATCAATGCGCTTTCCTTTTCTCCCTAAAAACGTGCCTTCTTAGTTTGTTAGTAGTGTGTACTTTATACTCCCTGGAGGAAATGATGACAAGACCTTCAACTTGTCAGTGCTGAGAGAACTTGCTCTGATTATTCAAGTCCTCAAATGGGGGCTTTCCAAGTTGCAGTTGATTGACATGTTTAACACGCTTCTCTCCACCAGAGCCTATTACCTGATTTCACAAACTTCAGTGCCATCTGTGCTGCTGTCTGTGGAGTAAAGGGCACGTTTTGATCGCAGTCACTTACATGCCTGGCCTCATTTACTGGACAGACTTCCCTTCTTGGACCTGCTGCCTTCTGAGCAGAACATTGCTCTGGCAGATCACACCACCAAATGTGCCTGCGGAAGGAGGGCTGCATTCAGAGCAGGTAGCATTTCTCTTCACATCACGCGAGGTATTTCACTCCGCTCCCGGTGGGAACAGAGCCCTCATATGTTCACTAACACTGACTTGCAAGTAGGCAAAATATGCAGAAATTGACAGATAAGCCTCAAAAGGATGTCTGAAATCATCCTGGGAACTGCATTCCAGAAGCTGAGGGCACCCACAGTTCTGGATACAGCTTCCATCAAACCGGGGAGCTGGCAGCCCAAGGAAACACGCTCAAAATGTAGGAAGGGGCTCTGGAAAGACAACCCCTGCTGCACCCGGGGAGCAGGGGACAGCAGGAAACAACTCAATCACTTCCAAGCAGAAAATAAGAAACTCACCACCCAACAGTTTGTGACTCGGGTGTAATTATTGAGCATTACAATAAGCTCCTTGTGTGGCTTATTATGCTAATCAGAACTGGCTTGCTGTTCCTTTGCACACCCTCCCATCTGCTTGTCATTTGAGTTGGTCGTCTCTCCTCTGGACAATTTTGACTGCAAATTCTTTTGAGCTAAGGACTAGTTTTCTGTTAAAGGTGTAGAAAGCCTGGTCTGAGGCAGTCTTGGTTTTTGACTGGGGTGTTGAGAAACTGTCAGCACACTCACAAATTAGCTGGCATCAAACATATCTCAGGTTAATTTTTGTTTTGCCGTTAAATTAACTTGCATCTTAAAGCAAGAGGCACCGAACTGAAAAGGAATGTCTACCAGTAAAAATGACACCACCTAACAGCAGTGACAGGATCAAATCTGTAACATCATTTCCTTTTCCTGTAACTCTTTCTCCCCCCTGGCTTTTAAATCTTTATCGAGTGATACGAGTGAAGCTCTGTCTTCTGCTTGGTTTCTCCAAAAATCCAACACTTCCTGACAACTGAAGAACCTGTGAGCAGCAGATGTACAGGCTCTTAATGATCATGGCAAAATAAACACCTCAAAACTGAGGCTTCTTTGGAAAATACTGCCTTCTATTTTGGTCTTTCTCCTTTCATGACTTTGTTCCCTAAGCACTGCTAAATCAGTACGGTCATTTCCCAAGGGAGCACTAATGACTACAGGGGACTAAAAGTCATCTGAATGCTGAGACTGGGAAACCTCCTCCCAGAGGAAGATTTCCAAATCCTTGCATTAGGACGCAGTGAGAGTCCTAAAGGACTAAGTAGCTGTTAAATAATCAGCATGGATCTCAGCTTGATGGAACTTCTGTTTCTGTAATTGTCTGAAGTGGATTTATGTTCACAACCATAGGGATGCAAAAGTATCAGGACAGTAGTGTCCATCTCAATGGGGAATGTAGTAAAATGGTAGAGGAGCTTTCATTCTGGCTTGTATATTAACACAGCAAAGCACTAAGCCACAGTCTAAATAAAATCTAAAAGCTTCTATTTTTAAAAACAAAAAAATCTTTTACCCAGATCTTTTCCAAAAGAAAAACATAGGAAGAAATTGTCAGTGAAAACCTTTTTATCTATATTGAGGCTGTTTATGAGAAGAAAAGCCCATTTCTGACCAGCTCTTACTCTCTGACACTTCTTAAGAGGGAGTTCAGATGGCACAGGAGTTACAGATCCTCTATATTATCTCCAAATGCTGATGAACAAGCTGCCAGCCAGCTCCAGAGTTCAGAGGCTAGGGGTAACACAGTAGGTAAAATTAAACCCAGTGGCTCCTCTCCAGATCCACCTCATTGCATTCTGCCCTCATTTGCAAAGTGTTCGGTTGGCTCGATCCACACAAAGATTCACAGCCCTATCTTTCCCCCAGCCCCTGCAAATTTTTTTCAGAAGCAGCTTGCTAAATCAGTAGAGGAAAAAAACCCTCAAACTTCTGCTACCAGATTAAATAAGCACTTGTTATTAGCTTTAGGAAGTTCTGGATCCAAGTTTGCTGCCAACAGGAGACAACCGCCCCCCTGCTCACAGACAGGCGGAAGCATCATGCCAAGACTCAAACCCAGAAGCCATTTGGACATTACAGCTGTATCACATCTGCATGAGGATCTGAAACAAAACCCTTTGTCAAAGGAGTCTCAGATTCCTGGGGATTGAAATCTAGGCTGAAATTGGGATTTTACATTTCAGCTCCATCTCAAATCAGCAACGCAGCAGCTAAGCCCCGGCGTGCCTGAGCAGCATGTGGTAGCAGTGAAAAGAGAGCATGGTACAGACTCTCCTGCTCTGCTCACTGTTGGTGCAACTGCAGGATGCAGATGTTCATTCTCCAGAAGCACGGGACTTCGTGAGGCACAGAAATACCAGCCTCTGTGACAGGAATGAGAAGATAACACATGGAAGAAGCAGCAAATTGCTCACCACAGAAGTGTTTTATTTTATGCACTGCTCTGCTCTTACCCTTATCTCTGCTGTGGGCCCATACTGAACCCTGTGAGGTCCACCAGCAGAGCCAGCCATCCAGCGAGCAGCGAGGGCAGAGCTCCTGCACTCATTCTGCTCAGTTTACAAGCCAGCGATGGGCTGCTTCGCCCCTGACAGTTCAGAAACCTCATCTTGAGACTGGAAAAATCATGCTACATTTCCCCTGTCTCTTAACAGCAGCACAGGTAATAAAGACTCTGAATTGCATATTCAGGACCGTGCCTGGGAGTTAAAGCAGAGGATGCTCTAGGCAGAAAAGACTGCACGTCACTCTTCCATAGTTTTACAAGGTCTGCAGGGAGAAGCAACGTAAAGACTTGTATTTGTCAAAATAATCAAACGTCTTGAAAATACACTAGGGAACCGTTCTGGAATAAGGATGGAGTTATTTTTACTCAGTCGCTTCCCTGATCAAAACCACACTTGAAAATATATATTCTCTGGCTTAAAAAAATCTTTGAAATGTAGCACAGAACTCATTGGAGATCGCAGCACTGAAGGGAGGCTGCACCAATATCTAAATATCTGGACAGAAAGTCGATGAACACGAATATCAACAGAGCTCTGCGATAAGAGGGAACAGCGGCAGGTGGGAGAACTGGCAGGCAAGCCAGTTTGGACCCAGCGTGCGTGCCTCTAAGGCAGCTTTTCCAGCCAGGCTGCCCAGGCAGTGACACAACAGATTGCTGGCACTGCCACCCCCCAGCGCGGCCCTGTGCCCCAGAACCCACTCGGATCCGGGCTGGAGACAATTTGCCAGCATCACAGCAGCTTCAAAGCTAGATTATTACCAATGATCCCCAATAACTTTATGGGTAAATAGATACTTCCCCCCCCTCATTTGTGCGTTTTCCTCCGTGGGAGTGAATTTAAGTGCTCTGCAAAGCGTGAGGCCAAACAGAGTGGCTGTACCCAGGCAGAACATGGAGAAGGGTTTGTGCAGAGCTGTAAATACAACCCTGCCTACAACCCTCAGTGCAGATTCATGAGTCTTTCTGCCACTCCAGGTTCTTCTGAGCACAGACTGGGAGTCTTAGCAGCCTGTCAAATGACCTAAGGAAAGTGCAGACAAAGGATGTGAGGAGAGGTGCCAGGCTGAGCCCTCCTCTGAGCCTTTGGGATGGGAGCTGGTGCTTAGAGCTCTAATGCAGGCAGTCCAGCTGTAGCAAGGTGTCTTTTCCTACGCGCAACAGCAAATATCAAACAAGCACTTGCCTTTTTATCCCGCTCACATCTTGTATTAAAGCTGCCTTCAGAATGTGCTCCCTGTTTGATACTTGGGCAAGTTATTTGACCTCCCCAGGCTCAGTTCCCTGCAAGGGAAACCCCCTTTCTAACTTCTCTTGCCATTTTACATTTTTCTGGGCAGCGATTCTCTTCCTCGGTTGTTGCACTGTACCTTTCACGACACTGCCCAACCCCAGCTGAGACACCCCAGTGATGCTGCACACACAAAAACCCCATCTCTAAACTAATCTGTGCCCTGCGTGGAGCCTGCTCCTCACACAAGCAGAAACCACGCTGCACAGAAGGAAACTCTGACAAGCGAAGCCCAGGACAAAAGACCCAGGAATATGTGGAATGCTTTCCTCTACCCTGCCCTTCCAGGAAAGTGAAATTTGGAAGAAGTAGAGACCTTGAGCAAGACATCAGTCCCAGGACGTGTCTCCTGAGCAGGCGCTGCTGGCAACCAGGCACTATGCATTGTGGCTGCTGGGTGCTATGCAGGGAAAGCTCCATTAGCCCGAGGGCAAGCCAGGCTGAAGAGAGTTGGGAACTCTCCCAAGAAGAACTAGAGTAACCCTCACTGTCCTCTTCCCACCTCTCCTTTTTTCATGTTTGCCTAAAGGTGTGAAGACAAAACAAGTTTGCACCTTGCATATTTTAAAGGAATTGTTTTTCTATTTCAAAAGATATTCCTGTCATCAGAGAGCACACACATATCACAGCTGGCAACGGTTCCTTCGCATTTAAGTCTTCAATCTGATTGTATAAATATGTATATTGTGGAGCAGAAAACACTCTGACAGGTACACGGGGAGCCTGACAGGATAACCACTCCTCCGCCTACATGCACTAAGCCATCAGGTAAATAACTATTCAAGCCCATGGGCTTTCTTTTTTTCTAAATACATTCTATTTACTTGATCGTCTGTAATGACTCCTCTCTGAAATTGTTAAGCTCTATCATGTTGAACCATATTTAGATGGGATTACACTAACACTCCTATGAAGAAATAAGATGGCATCACTCACCCAACACTGTCACTTGGCACAAAGTATTCTCTTTTGCTCAAATAATGGCTAAATTCCAACCCTGAGCCTGCAGCAAATAATACCTTAATCTACAAGCTATCCCATTCCTGGGGTCAAGCACAGAGCAAGGTGACACTCTTTATGTTCTTCACAATTAATGCTCTGAAATCTGGTAATTTATGGCCTGAAGTGCAAAGAGGGACTCGAAACCATCGATTTTCATGTGCCTAAACAGAGGTTTTTTTCACACAACCTTTCTTAGGAGGTGAGAGCCTGGTATTTACTCAGAAATGGCTGCATGAAGGGACAAGTTTCCATGCAGGACAGCAGTGAACCTCTAAGCACATCCTACATCAGGGGAAAGAAAGTGCAAGGACAGAGGCGGTGCAAAGGAACCCTTCCCCAGAGCCCTGCCTCAGGCTTCCTGAGTCTGAAACCTCTTCATATCTCACAGCCTTTAATAGGTTTTATTCCCAGTTTTCTCTTTTTTTTTTTTCAAGTCATGCTGCCCACAGTCTGTCCTGTGGCAACCACATGGGCTGACTTAGACACATCAAAAAAAATCACTTGTGTTTTTAAAAGTCTTGGCCTTTAATTCTCTTGTATTTATAGAAAGACACTTTTCCCACTCTGTTAACTTTACAATGTTTTTAGATATAAAATTTCAAATTAGACCAGCAATTCTTGTAACTTAACTCTTTACAGGGACAGACGACTGAGAAAAGGCAAAGTAAGTTCTGGGACATTCAGTGAAATAATATATTCCATATAGAAACCATCTTCCCAATCCACAAGTGTTTTAATTCTTAACACATTAAGATTTAAATTTTTATCATGTGCAGGAAACTCAGGAATCAAAGAGACTCAAGCAACCTACGTATCCCCAACGCCAAAGTCTTGGGAAAAAGAGAGGAACGTGTTTTCTCAAATAACACACTTAGAAATGTTTTTTCTGTCTTCATTAAGAACTGTGCATGTAGGTTAATTTTCAAGTATTTTAACACTGAAAAGGTGAATCTTCCACCTTTGATGGACATCATCTGCCCTTATTTTAGAGGAAATTGAAAAGAGGAGTACATGAGATTGCATTCATCATCCTGTCCTACGCTTATAACATCTTCTTTGATCAAAACACATTAAATTCTTCACAAGCTAAAATGCCTTTTGACCTCAACAATCTGCATTATTTACCAATAAAACCCTTTCTGAGATGGATGGAAAAGCCAGTTGAATACAGCCAGTGGTTCACCCCCAGCCTCCCTACAGCCAGTTGGCCAGAAAGAGCTTTCAAGGGATAAATCTCAGGCCTACTCTCACCACTCCTTTCAGCAATGCAATTACAAGTGCGCTGTTAATAACAGGTAATTTTGAGTGCCTTTCAGGAATATTGGCAACTTCAATGCCACAGTGAATTTCACAGACTATCCCGCCTCTAAAGTAGAGTTCTGACTTTGATCATATTTTTTTCTGCCCTTTCATTGCGTAGGAACACCCTTTGTTCTTATGTCCTGGAAGGTGGTCATGGAGAGAGCCTCATCACTGCCTCTTTGCTGGGAGGACCGAAGGTATGTGAACACAAACATCATGCAAAATTCACCAGGAACAGAAAGGCAGCAAAAAAAAATGATAGTTATTTCAAATTAATAATAAGGAGAGGGATATATGGGGAGACTTGCAATTTAAAAAGCAATAGCTTGTTAAGCTTGCTTTAATACCAGCTCACTTCATTACTCATTACAGAGTGACAGGGAAAATAAAGCTGGAGGAATTGCTAATGATGCCATAAGTCTGTAATATGCATTTTGTAGTTCCTAATCTCTTAAAACTAAACAAAAAAAACCCCAACCCAAACCAAAAAAAAAACATAATCATCTGTTCCTAGTCCCCTGATTTCCTATCAAACCTCTAGCAAACAAATCCACTTATGGGGAATTTTTTAGTTCTTTTTCTGCAGTAGTTAATTAGATTCTGGCAATAAGTCTCTGAAAGCAACAAAATTTCTTGTCTCAAAGCAGTTAGATGAGGTTTGCTCTCTTCCTGTGAAAACAGTCTTTGCCATCCTACCTGTGGACTCCTGCTGGAGTACCAGCCCATGGTCCACAGTGCCTTACCACAACCACCTCTTTGCTCAGTGCCTGCCAGGGCTGCACATCACCATCACCTCCTACAAGCCAATGCTTTTGAACCTGCTCCTCCAAAAACTTCAAGGGATTTCCTTCCCATTTCTGGAAGGAGCTGGGGATGCTCCCTATGCAGTCAATAAGCAGATCCTGGGCGAACCTAATCAGCATATTTCAAGAGAGTTCTGGATTCATTCGTCTGTTTTCCAAATCCCAAGTGTTTTACCCAGCCTGATTAACTTTGAGTGTTGTAAATTGTGAGAGCTGCAAGTAGAAAACTCTTCTTGCATGATATTAAAGCATGATAGCTGCTTCACGCTGTCAAAGCCACCGCGAGAGGCAGCGCTGTAAACTATGCTCCCTCTTATTGATGTCAACCAAACGTTCTCGTGTCCTTTTTTCTACGGATCCAGTCAATGATGACAATTCAAACAACACACAGAGACTGCACAAACATCCACGATGAGGTCAGCACATGAAATACTGGAAACGTGCTTTTCCTCTGATAAAGGCAGAATATTGATGAGAACAGTCAATTTGTTATCAACAGCAGAAACTTGCCAGTCTCTGTTTGTGTGGAGGGGTGTTTTGTTTTGTTGTTGTGGAGGAAAGTCACCTGGAGCTCTGTTTTTCCACTCATATCTAGAGAGACACATCGCGTGCTTCGGGAGGATCAAAAAATCTGCTTTACACTGACAGGCAATTTATTGCATGAGCCTCACTAAAAGGACCAGAACTGAACTCCTGACAAGCAATTCCATCTGCTTGCTCCACGCACATCATCAAAGCATCTCTGCTTACTTCACGGATGCACACAAAACTTCATTCATTACATGCATTAACGCACAGCAAAATACAGAGCGCTCAGAGCAGCTGGATCTTCTTTTGGCCCTACAAATTTCTGACAACTCCTTAGCTGAATTCTGACAACAAAGGCATGCAGAACACAATTTCGCAGGCAAAATTGTCACAGCGGACAAAACTGTCATCCCACTGGAATCATCAGATGGTTACCACCACCAAATGAGCCTGCTCCTGGAATAATCCTACTCCTAAAAGTGCTTGGCATTAGGATGTAACCCACCTCATTTCAAATGAGATCACCAGGTCTTCAAGAGTTGGTAATGATCCCTAAATGCCCACTCATGCCCTTTTTCACTGTTGAGGAGAACTGTGCTGTCACAATGGGAGGTACTAAAAGGTGCAAGTGACTTCTGAAGTGCAGCAAAAAGGAATCTAAAAGCTATTGTGCAACTGTCCATCCACTGAAGCAGCTGGAAAAAGATCCTTGAAGTAAGCGGTGAGACACTAGGTCCCAAAATAACTTCCTTGAGACTTCAGTGTAAGAAACAGAACCCTTCCTCCCTGCCGGCAGAGAAGATGGTCTTTCACCAGCCTGGAGAGTTCTGGGTTCTATGGAATTGTGCAAGCACACAGTTTTATTGACTTGAAGGTCAAAACCTTAATGAACTTGGTCCAGCACTTCTAGAATACATGAAAAATATTGTGAAAACTATTTGAACTATATGAAAAATAAATGAAGTATAACAATTGTCTTTGAAGATTCGCTGTGCGCTTGGGAGAGGCCATGGAAAGGAAGGAGAATATAACGGTTAATGTTGCCTTTACATGGAGGGTTTCAGGGGGGTGAGGGGAAATAAAAGCAAAACACCTCCTGCAGTTTTGTGTGTGGTTTGTAAATCCTTCTCAAAGGAGGTGCCAATGAGATAACAGACAGTTGGGATGGGTAGGCACTTGGAAATGGTGGCCAAAACAAAGAAAGAAGAGAGAAAAGAACAAAATAACAACAAAATAATCTGTAAGTGCTTCTCCCTACCACTTCTTATTTAGTAGCTAGGCAGACTTGGAGAAGGGCCTGCTGTAAAGCTAATTAAGTAAGCTTCTTTCCAATTGCTTTAACTGGCTTTTGATGAGGCTTAGCTTTTAAATCTTACCATCCCTCATCATCAGGATCATTACAGCAGTGCTTGAGGACCAAGCAAGAGTGAAACCCCACTGCTTTAAGCACATTCTTGACAAAGCCTCGTATATAATTAAAAAAGGGGAAAAGATGGGAGGATAATTTACGACGATGAGCACCGTATATGCTCTTTTGCCACCTAAAAGCCAGGCACGGCTAAAGGAAGAGGAACCATATTCCTGCTCTTAGCTGCCTTAGGCTATCAAAGAGCTGCTGGGAGAAGCTCTGCAATGAATGGTGTGGGACACAAAGTGAAATACAGTCATTGTGATCTTCCCATCCCCTGCAATGGTAATACAAAGTACATTCTTTGGTAGTATCACAGAGGAAAAGTGCTTTCAAGGGGCTTGCAAATATTTACATGCAAATCTCTCTAACCAATAAGAACAAATCAAAATCTTAGATAGAGCTGATGAAATTTTAGTGAAATTCTTGATGTGTCAGGAGACCTTGTGTTGGTTAAAATATGCATTAATATGCATTACAGAAGCCCCAGGGCATTCTTATTTCCAGTTGAATTACTGGCTCACAGCATGGCAACCACTTGTGAAGACCTCACAGGAAATCACACTGTATCTCGGGAGGGGGGAGAAAAATGTAAAAAGGGGTATGAAATTACAGTGTGTGACTGTAGAACAATGCCCCAGTCAGATCTAATCGGGGAACTGGAGAAAAACTGAACAGAGTACCATAAAAGTTAGAGAAGATTAGATTGAGCCCTAAGTCAAGGAAAAAAAATCTAGGAGACAAGAACAAAATCAATCTTCACTGCACATAACAAAGAAATAGTTTGCTAGAATCCATAAGAAAGTCCACGAGATCTTATCTGGAGTGGATAAGATGTGCTCATACTAGTATTTATTCTTGTACAATAGGGTAGGTCAAAAGGTGAAGGAAAAACGGAAAGTTGGAAGTAAACAAAATAAAATAAAAAAAACAACAACAAAACACCCAACCCAGACTGTAGAACAGAATACAATTAATTTTTATCTAACATGCTCCTTGCAAAGTGTTGTAAATCACCTTGCTGCAAGACAGCCAAGCACAACCTAAGGGAACAATAAACTTTTACAGCAGGATAAATAGGGAAAAAACGGCTTAGAAAGGAGGGGAGAGAAAACGTATGGGGAAAAGAAAACCCAACAATGTCAAACATGATAGGGTCAGTTTGGAGGAATGAGGGAATTAGTGTGTGAGATAAAGTGTCAGGCTTGAATGCACCTTTGTGTGGAGATGGAAAGGTTTTGTCCTCCACAACAATAACAGCATTCAATCAGAAATAATCCAATGGCACCAAAGTATCAATAGAAACAATTCTATCAGCGGGGAAAGCTGCTTTCCAGCTCCCCTCCCCTTCAACAGGAGCCAACCAGTATCTTCAACAGTTATTTCAGGGAGCAGGCAGAGATTTGTTTGTGAAGGATCATTAGAACCACTTCAAACCCGAACTCATCATGCGTACCCCCAGGAGCACGCGCTGTCGCACTCTCCAAGCCTCCCGTCCACAGGCACCACGCCAGCCACGCGACGAAAAAAAGTACCTCTTGAATTCAGTCCAGCTCTCACCTCAGAATCCTGACCCAAACCCACACCCTCACACACACCTATACCCCAGGAGACTGCCGCCAGCTCCTCTGTAACCATTTCTTACACACACCATCGAGGATCACGTGCCAGGCGGTTCCATATTCAAACCTACAGTGCCTTATTTGTTTAGTCCTTTCACCTACTGACACCGAAATCCACAAGCCGGTCTTTTCATCCCTTCCTAAGGCCTTTCTTTTCTGGCCACATGAATATAGTCTGTAAATCCCCTTCCTCCCTAGGGACCTGCTCTCCTCATCTGTATTCAGTGCCTCCTTCACCTGCAGAGGGCTGCCGCACGGCAGCGATCGATTCCTGTCGGCAGTTTCCTGTCATCAGCACTAAGTGATTGCTTATTAGACGGACAGGGAAAACTCGAGCGTGTGGGCAGCGCAATTTATCATGGAAACGAAGAGCTTCGCAATGAGAGCTGAGGCTGCAGAGGAGGAGGAGGAGGAGGAGGAATTCTGCCAGGGTTGAAGGATGCCCGTGCCCAAGCGAAGCCCAGGGTTCCGGAAAGGCAGGCAAAATCAATTCCTTGCAATGGCTGGATTCCCAGAGAAAAAGTCTTTGAGCTCCATCTTTAACCTGAGAGTGAACTTGGCCTTCATGATTAGTGGGGACCAACAAAGATAAAGAAGCTGTTGGATTAAGTGTCTCTTACCCTTTTTGGATTAGGTCAGTGGTACCGTAGAGTGCACTACAGCTCCGAAAACGACTCCTGCAGCGGAACGGCGGAGCAGTATTGATTCCCCAGCACTGCTGCAGACACTTAAGGTTTGTAATGAAGTTTAATGAACGTAATGAAGCAGAGAACAGTGCCTTTCCTCTAGAGAGCTGAGCAGACTCACACCTTCCAGGTCCATGTGAAACTGCAGCACAAGCAATTTTCTTTCTCCCATCCATGACTAGTTTCCAACTGGGAGAAAACACCAGGGTGCCTCCAGGTCTTCACTGGTTAATTAAGCAATTGGAAGGCATCGTACTCCTACCTAACTCCTTGAAGAGTCATTTGAGAGTTTGTCACCTTTCGAGAAGATTTCCTGTGCTGGAATTTCCATCAACTTCCTGGGAACAGCAGCCTTTAGGAAAAGGTGGCATAGAAAACTCTTATGGGCTACACAATCACATTTCCTGCAGCCTGCAGTACTTTAGACCCTAACAGTATCCAGATCAGTAGCAATAGTTAACAGCGTGGCTTTAACAACACGAAGCGAAGAACGGGAAATATAAACACCGCCAGAAACAGTTAAGCAAATTACGATTGGCGTATCAGGGGAAACATCCTTAGTCAGATGTTTCATATCCCCTGTGCTGCCTCTCCTCTGCTTTCTTATACGCTGCCCTATCAAGGAGAATAAATTGGTTCTGATTACTTGCTAAAAATAGAAGTAGTCAATAAAAGTCACCCCCCAACTTCCTTAACAATTTCATCCTGCAGAAAACGTGCTGTTCCAGGAAGAAGGTTTGAGCACGCAAGTCCATTTCCATCTCCTGGTCCCCTGCACTCGCACAGACACAGACTGGACAGCCAGGTGGTTTCCTCCTGGGAGATACCATTTTAAAGGAGCCTCCTCGCTGCCTTCGCACAGTGCACAAGAGCCCTCACAAGTCATTCTAAGCACAGCCTTGCTGCTTTCGAGGCCACCATGCTGTGCACATGGCCAGGGATTGGGCTCCTCACACTCTTTGCCCAGACCTGAGGGGTTTTTGCCTACTTCTACAATAACACGGATTTTTTCTTGCTGATTCCTCACCAGAAAAAAAAGGAAGAGATTTCTTTGAAGTCAAAAGTATTACTTAAGTCCATAATAAGCATCTTTCAAGAGAAAGAAGGGTTTCTTGTCTGAAAATAATTATGCACCTAAAGATACATGCAGACACAGAATCACTATGTTTGGAAAAGACCTACTATGAAGATACTTACTGTATATTTTGGTTCCTCACCACCTTTAAAAACCTGATTTTCTCTCCTTTGAGCATCCAGCAGAAAACAGACCTCAATCTCCTTATGTTCTATCTCTCTTGCAGCAGCAATCTGCCATCCTGGTGCCCAGCAGTGGCATTAATCACTGGAACACTCATCCGTTCCCCCAGCTTCATTTAACCTGAGAATCTGTTACGCAAACAGAGTGGAGCCCAGAGAGCAGTTGACAAGCCACAGTTCTTACAGCTGTGTGAATGTCAGACTGAAATTCTGCCCCAAGCTTTGTCCCTTGCTGACCCCCTCACCCCCACCAAAATAAGAAATTAAAGAAAAAAAGAAAAGAAAAAGGAAAAAAAAAAAAAGAGGACAATAAGCAGAAGGCTGCTGGAGAAAAGTGTGATTTCCTGTCACTAGCAGTGCAATTTGTGAATGTGATAATACAACTGGGATGTTTTTACTGGGGCTCTGCAAGGGATGGGATCATGGAACATGTCACACGGCTTCCCGGCCATGTCTACTTATTGTCAGGAGTTCCTTGAACCTTTCCATCCAAGGCTGGGTTCAGGGGAAGACTTTTCACTAAGAATGTGTATTAAGTAAGTGGCTTAGGGCTTCAAGGTAACAAGACCAAGCAGCTTGAGTGAGGAGAAGAACTGCAAACTTCAGCACAGCAAATATTCTCCTTTCAGAGGAAAGTGCCATCAGGCTTGAAGTCAAGCGCCGGGGGAGTGGAAAAGCGAAGCCTCTGCTGCTGCCTTCTGTTTGTCACACCAAATTCTGACGCCCTTTCACACAGATTGGTAAATCACACCAAAAACAAAACCACAGAAGTCAACCGGGCCACCAGCTGAACGCGGCCATGTTCCACACAGATCAGAAAAACACTATCTAGCTCCAGAAACGTGGTCAGGGAACGGCCAACTGCTCGATCCACAGCACCTTTGAACTAAGGTCCCAGTCCACCATAAAATTACTTCAATGTCAATGGTTACTTGTCAACTCCCCTGCTGTGACACTGCCTGTGTGATCTCAGCAGCAGTCACTTCAAGATATACAGATTTTTCATGAGTGAAGCCAAGCAGAGTTCCCTTAAATACATCATGGATTTTAAGCATATACATATATCAGCAGCACTCGGCTGAGATGATCATTCAATCATCCATCAAAGGCCTAAATTTTAAGCAGAGACTTACGAGAAACACTGTGATATAAAGGCTGATGTATGGCAACAAGCTAACATTGCTGTTAATCCAAGGTGCCACCTCAGTATGAGGCAACCTCCAGGTTTGGGGGGTTTGGCTTTTAACAGGACCATCACCACACAGTGATGTGAAAATGGGGGGATTTCCACATTTTCCACAATTCCACAAAGAATTATAATTAGCAATGCCGGTGCTGGAGTCTGCAGTTGAAACTTTCAGTGAATGGAATAATACAGAATGGCACCAGGTCCAACCCAGTGCTCAAAGCCAGAGAAGCTAGATGCAGAATGGAAAACTGGATGCAAACGAATGACCGACAGAAGGAAAGGAGAAAAGGAATGAAAGATGAAGGAAGGACAAGCAGCAGGATGGGAGAAGAGCACAGGATAACACTGGGTCATTCTGAATTCTCATCGTGATTCTGTATAGACTTCGCAGGGCACAACTGCTGCTAAAAAGATACAGAGTGTAGGCAGGCAAACGGATGGATGATGGCAAAACGGCCAGATTAATGTTAGGAGAGGAAAAAAAAATAAATAAAAAAATTCAAAGAGGCAGAGAAAGGAGAGCTGGCCTTTATTTTATCCCATAGGTAAACTCTGAATGCAGGAGTATCTCTGGTAATAATTCCTACCTGGCAGCTACTGCCTACACCTGTCTAGAGCTACAGCCAACGTCAGATAAACTCTCTTCTAAATGGGTGATAAGGGAAAGGAATCTATGAAAGTCAACACCAAGGAACTCTACATCACACAGTTTCCACTGCCTTCTTGCACTGCTTTGCTCCTGCTCAGCCTGAAGGGGAATGTGCCTGCATCTCTGGAAGGAGTGTCTGCCTGGCACCTCTTCAAAATGCAAAAGCAAGGTCCTGCAGCATCCGATACCCACCAGCTCTGTTACACGTTCTCTGCAGGAAAAGTGAAAGCAAATATTTCATTAGTAGAAGCTTCCTAACGATTTGCTGAAGCAGGGATAAATGGAAGCTTACCTAGAGCTGAAGTCCTGCCTGCACCTATTCCTGGGAACAAACCAACACAAACGGAATGAAAAATTCAGTATGTCGTCGAAAGGTGCAAGGAGACTGAAGTGGCCAAGCTGTATTGCACACGGAGATTCATCAGGGATCAAGATCCTTCTTCTAGTAAACGACTGTCACTTAAGAATCATTGGAATGTTCTCAGCTGGTCTTAATATTTTGGCCAAAGTCTTCACTTTTAATGACTTATCTGTGCCCCAGCTGCCCAGCTGGACACTCTGTAGTGTCTGTCTCATAAGGAAGCCTCTGCTCATGATATCTGATGTTTCCTGACGTGTCCTCCCCCAGCTACTCTACACTAGATTTACTTCACTGGCCTGAGCAGTAGAAATGATGCTGCTATGAAGTGAGATTTGGTGGCTGTTTCCACTAGCAGTGGTTCCTTATAAAGCTCTGGGAGCAACATTGAGAAAAGTGAGTGCAACTTTTCTCCAGATTCTGGTTAGCAAGATACAAAGCACCAGGCACTGGGGGTTACTCGGTGCACTTCACTTTAAACAGAGGGTTTGCCATCTGTTCTGCCCTCTAATTACAAAAGATAAATCAAATGGAACCCACTAGTGAGTCATTCAAAGTAAGCTAGAGGAGATGTAAATTCACGGGGAAAGCTCTTTATTTAATGCAGAAACCACCTGCAAGGTTTGTCTTACATCATCTTCAGGCAGTAATGGAGGGAAAGTGAAAGGAGAGTGCTGCTCCAGCATGCTGCCCAACCTGGATATGCCCGTAAGGACTGGGGGCTTTAGCTTGGGAACAATAAGTCTGCACCAATTTATCTGTCGATGCAGGAGTGAAGGTGTTCCTGGAATAAAACAGTTAACACGGTCATGGCAGTCTAAGGATGTAACTTAAAAAAAGTAATCCTCACAGAATAGCTTTTGGCTATGCAAATTCTTCACTGGGGAATTAAATGAAAAAAAAAAAAGGCTTCTTCATTTTTTCTCCAGCTACGTCCAACTCTAAGACTTGCAGTATTTCAGTTTTTTGAGTGACAGAATCTCACTGTAATGGGAACACAGCTATAAATCCACCTGAACACAACACCGGGGGTTCTTAGAAGCTGGAATCATTTTTGTGGAAGAGCAGCAAGAAAGAGGATTCTGGGGCTTCCCTTTTATTCAGCCTGGTACAGCTACAGGAAGCTCTGCCACCTCTGCTTCTCTGTACTGAGAAATCATGGAGACCCTTTGCAACACTCCCGTGGTCTGACACGTGGTTTCACTGCAGCCCACAGCACGATGAAGATGGGCAGTTCCCACAGGATAGGGGCCCTTTGTGTCCCCCAACATGACTTGGCAGCAAACAGCACCACAGGAGCATTGTGGGGCTTGAAGTAAATAAAAAAAACTGGGGGGGGGGACAAAAAAACCTGCACAAGCCCAGAAAGAGAAGGACTAAGGGCCTTTGTGCCAGTATGAGAAGCTCAAGTGTTAAATCAGATGAGACGGAACCTGCCAGGACCAGAGGGCTTTGACAAATAAGGCACTTCCTGAGCATGGCAGAGTGACAAAAAAAATCAATGGGCTGCCATCCAGGAAGGACAGATTAGGTCATAACTACTGCAAAGGTTACACTACTGAAAGAGTCTTGCAACCTACCAAGATATTATCGATTGACTGTATCTTTAAAACTATAGAGCTGCAAAGTCTCCAAGCTACAGGAGAAGTTGTCTTCTAGAAACACCACTATCTCAACCTCCGGAGCAGGCACAAGCTGCCCAAATCCTGGTGTTACTGGAGCCTGTAGAGCTTCTCACGCTGGTTTCAACAGAAATGAAACCCCATTCTGGGTTTTATATACATGATCTTAACATCCCCAGCTAAGACAGCCACAAATAGTCTGGAACACTTGCCCACTTTAGGTTTTCTGCACCTTCTCCTGAGGTGTCTGGCATGGGACTCAGATTAGACAGTACTTGTCTGATCAAGTGCAGTAATGCTTGTGTGATGAAAAATGAATGCCAAATAAATAAAACGGCTGAAAATAAAGCTGATGTGGATTCAGAACAATCAGAATAACAATAATAAAAAATCAGTTGCAATAAAACCGTCTGAAGGAAATATTTAAATCGACTCCTGCAGACAGAAGGCAGATGTTCAGGGAGCAGCCACTTCTGCAAAGGTAGAGTCAGTGGCAAACCTTCCTTACGATCTCTGCCCTAAAGTAGACAAGGAGAAGCTGAAGTCAATAGGGAAAATGCTGGGTAAAAGACACAGAATCAAGACCATTCAGGGCAGCGGGCAGGATCCGAGCAGGCTGCGGCAGCAATACTTGTTCTGCTCAAAGATCTGCTGAGAGGAAATCACCGTGCAGCGAGAGCTGTGCTGAGTGCTGCTGATGAAAGGTCTGGAAATGATAAGAACGGTGCGTGGTAAGACATACAAATGAAAGATAGGCTTTCCGATTGTGAACGATACGTGCAAATTCCCACACAGGTCCTCAGTGCTCTCATCCTCCCTCGCTGCCTCAACAGATGTCTGAGATCTTCCTGCCACACACATTTTCTTCAGGCAGTAAGTGATGGCAAAAGGGGCTGGCTCCAACAGCCCTAGATAGTGACATCATTTCTCGGTAATCCACAGTTGCATCATGCGTGCAACACCTGGTACCACAGTCCTCCCCCTGGCACTTCCACCCAGACATGATGTTGCTAAAAGAAGCAGGAAGAGGCCAGCTCCACAAGAACTGGCATGTTAAACCCTCTGAAGACAAGACGGTGACCCACAGCTTCTAAAAATTAGACAAATCACACAGGATGGAGGGTGGAAGCAGCCCCAGGCACAGCACCAACCACTTTGACTTGCAGGAAAAAAGCCCCTTGCAGTCCATTAACATCAAATGCTGCCAAAAGATTGAAATCAAGCATCTATTAGAGACACACACCACGTACAACAGCGCTGCTGCCTCTGTTCCTCTGCCTCCAGTACACTGTTTAACAGGCACATGACGCTCTGAAACACTCCATTTGAAGTGGGGGCAGCAAGGGCAGAGGTTTCCAAAGTTACGCTACATTTTTACACTGTTTCTGTAAAGCTGCCTTAAAGCTTTACAAATTTGGTCAAATAACTCATGAGCAAGCATTTTTAATAGCTTATGCAACTCCGTCTGATACCAGAATTAAACTCTCCCAGTTGTATGATCCTTTTCTCAGGATTACAGGTAGTAGGTTAGAAGGAACTGTTAAAAACTTAGGATCAAAGGTAATTAAAAAAACCCCTTCCACATATAAACAATATCTAGATCACCACACAAACCCGCTGGAGTGTCAAGGGCAGCTATAAAGTTCAAGCCAATAATCCAATTTCCTGCTTAATTACTAACAGTTTCAAAAGAAGCAAGCAGCAAGTTTAGGGCTTCCTAGAAGATATCTCCTACCAATTACAGAGATAAACAGCAGAAGACTTGAGAGATAGCTCATTAATAACATGTCCTTGGGGATAAAATCCTCCTGGGGATACACAGGTCCTCTAGTTCAATGGCCTCAGGGGCTTCTTCTGAAGACATAGGAAAGTAAAGTCCACATAAATGAAGTAAGAAAAAAGAAAACTAGAAAATTCCTGCCAACACCATGGACATAATTGCAAC
Source organism: Chloroceryle amazona (assembly GCA_027560015.1). Lineage (NCBI taxonomy): Eukaryota > Metazoa > Chordata > Aves > Coraciiformes > Cerylidae > Chloroceryle > Chloroceryle amazona. The sequence goes on from JANHFX010009186.1 coordinate 111,859, forward strand.
GTTCATCTAAAGAACGCACACACCGGTAGGTACGTACCTGCCGGGGTGACTGCAGAGACAGAGCAAATTGCCAGCAGGGGCAGAGAGCAAAAACTGAGGCTGGAAAGGGAAGTCCTGAACGAGGGACTTGTGGAGGGGTACGGGACACCTGCCAGCCCATCAACACCCACAGGAGCAGTGCAAAAGCAGTATTGCCCCAGTACAGATCATTTTGTACGGCTATTCTATTCTACACAAATTATTCAAGACAGAAAAAGCCCAAACCCTCCGCAGTTTTGTTTTTTTTTAAGCAGAGCCTATTTTCTAGTTTTCCAAAAACCAATCCCAATACGAGGTGCAGCAGCAGGCACAGAAGTAGCAGCTGAAAACTAAATGCAATCTGCTGAAAGGTTATTGCAGCGATACAAGAAATCTCGGTCTCGCTGTGCCGTTCTCGGGGCTTTGCTCACCGGGGGAAAGGGACTTGATCAGACTAGAAGCAGAACATCTAAGACTACTGAAATGACTTCAGCCTCTCACATAAATCCTGGATTATATGACCCCGCACAGGACATGGTTAATGCTTCTGTCAGTCTCGATGCTTCCTAAGAGAATCAGACGAGTCTGGAGTGTGAGAGGCAAGGACCTGCTTCCTCAGATCCATGTCACGGGTGCCTTGCTCAAGGGCAAAGCTCATCCCATCCTCTGCAGGCAGAAGCAGGGGGCACAGATTGGAAGAAGACAGGACTGACTGAAGAGTCTGAAAAGAGAAACTTGGAATAAACCTTCAAAGGACCTGAAAGATGTTCAGCTGTAATGGAAATCAATAGCACATGGATATTTAAGTCATTTGAACACAGCAGGCTCAAAACTGTCACTATCATAACATCGCCCCAGTACAGATGACTCAGTCCAAATCATACTAATTACAGAGTAATTAATGACTAAGTAGTGGAAATTTCAGAAGTTTAGAAGCACACAGGCTCTTCAAACATCCTCTTTTTCCCTTTCTCCTACCATACATATGTAACTATACAATCCACATGGCACAGACCTGAAGCAACAACTCTTCTGGAGCCCCTTCTCTTCCAGCTATAACATTTGACAATGTTTTTTTTTTCTCTTCTGGCACACCTATTAACCACCTAATAGCCTGGAAAGGCTGCTATTAAATAATTGAGTTTCTAAGATGTTGTTTTCCAAAAGACTAAAACTTCTGTGGTGACAAATATTTTCTCATTTCATGCAGAAGGAATTTTTAAAGCCACCACACACCTACCACCTTCCACAGCAATGGGTTTCCACCTGGTCCTGCTGCTTCCTTGGAGGCTGGGGCTGAGCTGAGGGTGGACAGGGGTCCAGAGGCACTTTAGCAATGCTGGGATCTCTGCTGCCCCGTGACAACCCCTCCAGTGCAAACCGTAATGCGCCTGCACGTGTGGCTCAGGAGTTACAGGCTGGACATCCCCAGTGCAGCACAGAGACAGGCTTTTAGGCACCATCCAAGCCCTCTGGCACAGGTGGCCCTGTCTTCTGCAGCAGAAGCCACATAAACTTTGCAGCAGAGTCCATGGTAGCTGTGGCTGAATCATTTGTATCCCATTAACACGCCACAGCTACTGGGAAGCCAACCATGCCCCTGCAGCTTCCCACTCAGGATTATTGCTAAAAAAGCAGAGACAAAGCATTTGGCACTAGGGGTGAAAGGGCAATTTGGGCACAGAACAAAGCAGGGTGCAGCTGCAGAGGGAAAACCAAAATCAAACCGAAACTATTGTGTGCAGCCTTGGATCCATGAGCAACCTGCCAGGAAGTCAGAAAAAGGGTTAAACTGGACTGCTGCTTGGGGAAAATGGACCCATTTGGCAATTCAGTGGAAGATCTGACACCTCTGTCAAGCAATTGAAACAGTCCATAATAGCTCATGACATCCACAATGAGAAAAAGATGGCTGGTTTACCCAGCATAATGGGGGCTGAAGCCTCTAACTTGCTGTGCAAGCCAACAGTTCCTGATAAACCAGCAGACAGCAAAGAATCTGCCAAGACTGTGTGAGTCCCACTAAGTCCCCCACCCACAGACACCGTGAGGCTACGGAGCATTTTCACTTTTACAGGCGTGACAAAAGAGGGGGGAAAAAAACAAACCCCAAACCTCAACATGTGGCTGGACTAAAAAGTATTAACAGTGCATTGCCAGTTAGGAGAAAACAAGCTGATGCACCAAGAGGATTAACTCGCAAGCAGCAGGCAAAGGGAAGTGATCCAGAACAGGTATTGATGGGATCAAATATGACTCTAAAGCATCAAGGTCTGGCTCAGATCTCACCCTGGGTGAAAGGCAAATCCCATCAGGACAGTGAAAATGGGCAATGTTTACAGAAGCTGTAAAAACCTCAAGGAATGAAAAGGAAAGCCAAGTTCTTTGAGAAAGAAGTAGAACTACATGAAAAAGTACAACTAGTTTGAAGAAGAACGTGCCAGAGAACTTCAGATTTCTTCTTAGTTGGCCAGTTCTGTTCGGAGTCCATGGAAAAGAGGGTACTAGTGGCCAGCATAGGAGAGAACAAACAAATAAATAAATATCCACACTCCTCCGTCTAGAAGGGATGAGATTTAAAATGCTGTTTTCCTAATTTCACATCAGAATTACCAAGTTACTAAAATAGCTTAGGTTGCAAAAGGGAGCGCTCCTAACACACGCCCGGGGAGATCCACACTGCCAGGACAAGGAAGGTGACATGTAACTGCAAGCAGCTTGTGCTAAAAATGCTAAGCTTGAAAATGAAGGGGTTGGATATTATTTCAGAGAGAGAAATTGCAAGTATGAAGTGTTTCCAAGATCCAGCCTCAAAATAATAACTCCCTGCAACATTTGGGTAAAGTGGAATCGTGGGGGAAGGTATCAGCAAAGGAAAAGAAAACCTGTGCTTAAAGAAGGACCACTTCCTACTACTGTGTATTTGCTGAGAAATGAAGGCAGGGAAACATTCAGCACTTAAAAAAAGCAGCCAGAATTTCATCTAAGGTTTTACTAGAGTAACAAAAAATCCCTTTAGTGTCAGCAGTGGAAAAATTGGGACTGTCCAGTCTGTGTTTTCTGAGGATTACACCTGTACCAGTACCATAAGTGGAGACATACACTCTCCCTAGTAGCAGGACATTTTTCTCAGTGATTATTAGTCATTTTTTCTCCAAGAATTATCTACCTACAACCTATTTACAAATGGAAATACATGGGGATACATGTTGCAACTATCACACAAGAGCATATTCAAGAAGACAGACTGGTAAGAGTATGGTAAAAACATTTCCAGTCCTAAGTGAATTTACCCAATGAATACCAAGTTGTTATACATTGCACAAAGGATTTCAATGATGCTTATTTCAAATAACTAGATCTGAACTCCCTACACTGTTTCTGCACCTCTGACTTGAACCTGAGATGCCCATGTGGCACATGAATAGTCAATTTTACCTGCCACATAATTCCCCTTGTTGGTTTGCTGCCATGTTACCGCCTTTGCAGAGCGCAGCGATGCTGACAAGGAAAAGAGGTGAAAGAGTTTATGCTGGAGTGTTGAAGACACTCCCCAGGGTGGCTACAAGGAGCACTGTGATTGTACGTACCCCTAGTTTCAGCTTGCTGTAGTTAGAAGCACCAGGAAGGCCACAGCTTGACTAAAAAAGGAGTGTTCCCGGGTGCCCCACATGGTGACACCCAGCTCTAACACACCAACCGAGATGCAAATGGAGATCCCTCATCACATCTGCCACTGGGAGAGGAAAGCCTGGCCACCAAAGCAGTGTGAGATCCAGTCAGCATGTTTTCCAAACTGAATCCCACCACTGACAAAAGACACGGAACAACAGAAACCTGGAAGTGAGCTCTTACTGGTTCTCACAGAGACAGCTACAATGAACGGATTCATGCACACTCAAAACTGCACTGAAAGACCACCGAAAAAGCTCTCAAGGTTGCCTCTGTTTTAGCACCAGGCTGTTATTGCTACACAGTTTGGGGCTTGTGAACATCAGAAAAGTAAGATTATGCTACAGAAGTGAAAAAGTCTCATGGCTGAAGGCCATGAAGTGACCCCCAAATAAACAAGTCTGCTTTTTCATGCCCAAAGATGCTTCAGCATACCCTTTGGTAGTGGCAGCATGTGTACAGAGGATGCGTTCTGGGTTCTTTATTGGAGTTTGCAAAGTCATTCTAAACCAATCGAGTACTCTGCATGGATATGACAAGTACAAAGCAGATGGTGGATGTGTTAAAAACTCTGGCCTTCAAGGATGGGAGCTCAGAACAGATTGCAAGTGGCAGCAGATCTCAATTCATGTCCAGAGTTCTGGTTGTTTTGCTGAAAAAAGGGTTATCAAATGTGTCACCTCAGCTCCTTCCCAGGCTGCCACGAACAGATGAGTGAAAAGATGTATTCAGACGGAAGTAAACTATTTGTGCTACAACTCTGGACAAAAGTCACTTAAAAAACAAGAGTACAAACGTTCAGGGGGCCAATAGGAAGGCAGTTCATTTACAGACTTGGCAGAAGGATGTGGTAGATAGTTTATCACTTCAGGTCCACCTGTAGAGGGACTTTAGAAAGAAGGAATACAATAAAATGACCATGAATAACCACATCTTCAAGGGTAGTTTCCACCGAGGGGAAGAGAATGCTAAAAAACTGTTACTGAAGGACAAGCAAGGTGGGGTTTTGAATGCTTAAATGGTTCAGGACAAACTGCATCTGATCTAGGTTTATGTTTTATAAAAGAGCTGTAAGTCTCTCTCACCCAGTAGACACCTTTACGATAGCCAGTGGTGAACACCAAGGGAATAGAGAACATCAGCAACGTCACAGAAACAACTCTAGAGTAGGATGGCCTAGAGAAAAGTCCAGATGCTCAACAGAACGAAACACTGACAAATGGTCTTTCCCAAGGAGACTTGTACCCTTGCTGCTACTACAGGTAACTCCTGGGTTGTGACAGGAATGGCAACAAGACTGGGAATTGCAGGTACCACTACTGGGAGACCACAGCATGGAAGGGGAAAAAAATCCCTTAGAAGGCTTGAAGCCCATGAGATTGCCTCCTATGGAAGAAGCCCTCATCTGAGCCTTTCCAAGCACAGCAGCATGGAGAGCTACCTGGTCTCTGTGCTCATAAAGTAAATGAATGTACTCAGTGAGAATCTCACTCCTCTCTGTGCTCTCTCCTTTAAATAGTGTGTAAACAGCAAGGGCAGAACCACTGGCAATTACAGAAGAAAGGAGGAGGTATGAAACAAGCTGGAGCTGCTATCTAATTTTGCCACAGCAGCTGCTGGCTGCTGCTTTCCTGTTCCTGGGGGAAGCACCTTGCTCACAGCTCAGATGGCAGTGCCTCCTTGGGATGTCACAGAGTTTCAGCCTACAGCCAGTGAGCAGCAACAAAAATCTCATGCTACAGCCAACATTCACCTTCCCTTCACCTGGCTCCATTCCACCTCTTCAGGACCAGTGCCACCCCAGCAGAGAGACAGCTTCACTGCTCTTAAGGCTTGTTGGCTAAAATACCACCCATGTCAGCATGTTATACCAGCAAAGTCCCTACTGGGAGAACAGCTAATACTAGCAAATGCACTTTTTGCCATTATAGCCTACACGAGTCCTCTGAACAAAACAAGCTTTCTTGGCACGAGCACAATTTCGCTGGTGTAACTGGAGTTTACAGCAAGGCTTTGTAATCCCATCGTCAGCCTGCCACGTAGCCATTTGCTAAGTCAATGAGATTTTTGCTCCTAAGTGCTAAGCCTGTTTTAAAATAAGAGACTTAAGTTGTTTAATTCCCAGTATTGCACACCACGCGGGCTGGCTGGGTGTTAAAGTCGGTCACTGTGACAAAGAAAAGCCATGTAGGGAAAAAGGAAGTGAATCTCACACAGGAAAATCAAGTGCAAACTGGCATCTCCATGAAGGACAGGTGGTAGTGTGGGTTTCACTTCCTCAGAGCGGAGCTTTCCTTGTTCTCCAAGTCTCAGAGCAAATCCTGTTAGGCGCAGGGGGATGACTGGCTGTCTGGCTGGAGTGGGAGCAGACACGTGACAGTTTTACCAACAAAGCATCTAGTAATGATGGAGTGGAAGCCAAGGAAGCTCACTCTCATTGTAAGCTATAGCCAGAGGACTCTATGCTATCAAAGGCCCCATCGACAGAGCCACAAATGATATACAGAAAAAAAGCTCCTCCCTGACCCCCTCGCATAAAGAAATGTGTAAGCATGGGGTGCTGGAGGAGGAAAAGCATTAAATAAAGGCCAGTGCAGATTAATTGGTGTGCACAATGAACACGGTTATTAAACAAAATCAGCACTAGTAAATGACTGTCATTTCATGGTCACCAGATACAGTGTTTACAAGCATCCCAGCGGATGATTTCTCAAAAAGAAGTTACCAAAATACAGCTGGAGGGGAAAGGGAAGCTTTAGTGATCAGGACTTTCCTGTAAAGGATGGACTGGGGTGAAAACACAAAGCTGCTTGTGAGTAGAGCAGATAATCAAGTACGGCATAATGTGCAGAGCAGAAACAAGAGTGGACAAAGCAATAACAAAATAAGCCAGTATGGGTCAAGCTGATGTGGATTTCAAGCCACCTACAAAGTGTACAGCTCAGAGGGACTCCCAGATTAAGATGACACAGAGCAATAGCTGCTGCTGTGCTGTTTTGAAAGGATCTGAGAAGAAACAAAGGCATTATGGCCAAGGAAAGGAAAAAAAAAAGGCTACACGAGCAATTGGGAAAAATAAGCGGCAAAACAAACAAACAAAACTGCAAAAGAAACACCCAAAACTCTTGAAAGCCCGCGCATAGAAACCTTACAAGACCAAGCCATTGTGGTCCTTTGTCCTTGCACGTTAACCTTCTGTCTCACCCAAACTGCTATTTCAGATGGAAGGCATCTTTGGAAGAGGGCTGAGTTGAATCCTGTTAAATTATCAGGCTCTGCGTGCATTCACACTTGAAGCAGGTTGGGAGGGCTTTGGGGAGGGTGTTAAGTTTTCTGTTGAAGACAGATTTAAGATACGTTACAGTATGACAGTCTAATTACAGACTGCAATTGCAATTTCATTTACTTTTGTTGCATCTAGTGATGATTTAACATTTCCTGGAGAAACAATTACAGGACAGGACCGAGAAACACATTTTACTGTCTCCAATCCGAATGAGCATGCAGAAGTCATTCCATCCAACTCCACATTTCATTTTTGACCTAGCAGTGCTCACTTTACACTATAAATACCAGAGAGAAGTGTCTTTATATATTTATATAGATACTGTATATTATTCATACAGTAACTTGTACGGATTTGCTACCTTAGCCAGAAGTTATAGTCTATATAAATAAATCACACAGCAGTATTAAAAGCTATGGCTTTTGAATAGCAGCGTATGGAGACAAACTGAGACTGGGGTTTTATTCTTCTAGTTATAGAGAGTTGCAGACAAAGCCCCAGACAAAGGGTTCCTGTTATAAATAAAGACCCAAAAGGTGTCAGCAGGAGCTAAAACACAGGCAAAGTGAAGTGTGAAGTGACAGTGTATGTTGCAGCAGTTAATCTGATTTTGATCCACGATGAGGAATCACGTGTAAGAAAGCAGCACTGGCTAGCCTTCAAAACTCTTTAAGCCAAGCTACGAAGGAATTGGAATAACAAGGGAAACAATCTCATCTGCCTTTTGTCTTCCTCTGTACAGCCCAAAGTATTGGCTGCAGTAGATTTTACCATCTGTCATTGTCCAGAAGAGGGAATAAAGTTTGCAGCCACTTCACTCATTGCTTTAAAAAGACCAGTTTCTCCACAAGTGCAACATGCCATATCCCATGGGTTTACTTATGGATGGGTTTCCTCAGTTTTTCTGTACTACAAGTAAATTTGAATTAGGTACAGTGGATATACCTGACTGTAAAACTCGTAAGGCAAGGTGCTCAGTCCTTGCCAATGCTCATGGCCAAAAAGCCATCAGTATGTTAGCAAACCCACCTAAAGCAACAAAGCTACTCTTTGCCATGAGTAATGGAAGCAGAAACTAGCCCACAGTGAACAATTTGGAGATGGTATCTATCCTGTAGTCAACTTGAAGGCTTTTTTTTTTTTTTTCCTCTATTAAGAGCCTTCCGAGTCTGGTTTCCTAAGGAAAAGAAGACTACAAAACTGAACTGTATTGGTTGAGTATCCCACAACTCGTGAGTCTATCTCCGTTAGCCTGATCTGACAGAAATGCACCCTTTCAAAGTCATTAGCTTCCTGGAGGTTTTCAGAAGTTAGGCATTTAGGTAGCAAATGTAGCCCTTAGCAAGGGAGATAAGATCCCCAACCTCTATTAGACATCAGAATCCACACAGGAAAGCGACTGTATGAGTGGCAGCGCTATGGGAAAAGCTCTAATTGGTGCCCATATAAATCAGACATCAGGTAATACAATCATCTCTCTCTCACACTTGATATCAGCCCTCGATAGTTCTGCTTCTCTCAGAAATGACATTTTTTGAAGCCTGTAATTCCCATATCAAATGACTCTTCTTTCTTTAAAAGCAACGCTCCTTAAAAATACATCCTCAGAGAGCCCTCCCAAAGTCAGAGGCAGAGATAAGATGTCAATCAGACTGAGCAGTTTCTGGAAGAGGCAAGTAACAAAGGAGAACCAGAGACTCGGAGGAAGTTAGAGGAAATTACATTCTGGGCTCAGCTTCCCATGCTTAAGCGACACAGAAGCGAAGGAAAAAAAAAATGTTGTAGCATCCAATTTTTGTTTGTCATAGATTATCTACCTGTTACACGTCTGAAAATACACAGCCTGCCTTATTTCCAACCCAACTCTTCTCTCAGAGCACCACCCAGCCGGCAGACACGCGGCTGCCCGAGCTGCAGCTCCAGCTGCTAAGCTCAGCTCCCCAGGGCGAGTGGCAGCCCCTGCCCATCAGAGAACAGGCACAAGTAACAAGGAGGACCCAGGGGGTCTGATTTTAACATGGCTTACTGCTCCACTGGTCTTTTTATTTTTTTTTTTCCCCACCAACTTAAGACTGCAGCCGAGTATAACTATAAAATGATTGCTGTCCTCAGCCACTAACAATCTGTAGAGCTTCTGGCTGTTTCAGCCATCAATCTCGTTCAGCTGACTGATGGAGGGATGCAGATGAAGGACAAGGAATCCAATTCAACAAAATCAGCTGCTTCTCTCACAAAATTCCCCAGCTTTACGAATGAGCTCAGCTAACGGCTGTCCTCAAGCTAAGGAGGTCAGATGGTTTCCCAAGGAGGTCCAAAGAACTGAAGACACACCACTCTGCCTCCACCCTGTAGCCAGATTTGACTAGGATCAGCCAAAACCACCCAGTGCCCCACGGCACATTTTCAGCTCAAGCTCTTCCTTTGCCCAGCTCAAGCCTTCCAGGTGTGACAAAGATTTGCAGGGTTCTTACAAAACACACCTGTGCCACTGAACCTCAAGTGCAAGGAAGGAGAACAATGGCCAGTAATGAAGGGTTTCTCATTTTCATTACTTCCCCTCCTTCTTTCCAGTTACATCCACATCATAAAGTTCAACTGCTGGCAGCATCACTGGTGCACCAGGGCCAGCAGTACTCACTAGTGCAGAGGTTCCCAAACTGCTCCATGAAGCACCAACAGCAGCAAAGCCAGAGGAAGAGACCCACAGCTGGTCCCTAGAACCAGGGTTTTCCACCCAGATCCTAGTGCATTCACTAGCACTACCTCCCACTTCCTTGGCTCTTGTGTTTCCATGCATTTCAGATTTGAGTTTGGTCTCTCAGAAGCCAAGACAGCTCATTCTCAGGGTTGGATCAGTCAAGAATAGGCCAAATGGCAAAGCAAAGGGCCTTGCCTTAGCTCTTCAGAAAGCGGAGCTCCAGCTGCTTGGCTCAGACATCATGTGTCCAACAAACAGCAGCTCTACAGCTACAAGAAAATGTTCCCTTGGGTCTTTGGAGCCCACCTACTAGAATTAGAGTCTTCACTTGTCATTTTGAAAACTTCGACTTCTTTATAGTGCTTACAAATTTAGTATGTTTTAACAATTGAGAGACTTGCAAAGAAACCATTCATGGTAAGGTTGAGAAATAATAAACTTTCTCTCCTTTCTCTTTGTTGCCATCTCCTCTCTGTAACTAGTCTCCTAACAGCAGCATTTTGCAACTTCTGTGCTTGACTGAATTTACCAGCCAAAGCCTTACCTGAGGAGTCAGATAAAGGTGTCTGGCTTTCTCATGGGTAAATCTCTACCAGTCTAGCTAGCTCCCTCTAGCACAGGAGAGTGGCTGGAAACACAAGTACAGTCCTGTGCATTTCCTTTTCTGAGTCTTGCAGGTTTGGGAGTTAAAAGTCAAAGAAAAATGGGAATGCTGGCATTAAACCAGGGGGGATTAAGGAGATGACATTTTTCTTCCTATAGCACTCTCTCAGCTCTTAGGATATATCCTACTTATTTCTGAAAATAAGGAGAAGGTCAGCAGAGCCTTGGATTACAAGAACAGAAAGAAAATGCTTCATTTTACTGTCTGTCATAAAGAAACTCTGGATGTTTGGTGGATGGAATGTGGAAAACAAATGTTCTTTCCTGGGTTTTTCACAGTGAAATACAAATATTTCATTATGAAATCAAAATATTCTGCTTTGTGATCACCTGAGGTGGTCTTGAGTCTCGAGGGTTCAGCAATTCAACCAAAGAAAATCAAAGTCCATAAAAATGAATGAAGCCAGGGAAATATTATGTTATCAGGTGACAAAAGTTGTTTTGGGAGTTTACAAACCAGTGCAGTGATACAGTGACAGCTCCTCTGCATCTGGCAGTATTCCAGGAGATGGCTTCTGAATGGCAATTCCCAGCAGAGAGGCAGCGCTGCTGTCGAATAATGTTTTACCCAAGTTTCAGCACCTTAATACCCCAGAGCCGCTGGAAATGCACCAAGAGCAATTCGTGCAGGACTCTTCATGGAGAAAAGAGCTGTTCTAGGAATAGGAGGTTTTTTTTCTCTACATTAATAGCTGCTGGTCTGTTCTACCAGTGGACTGATTCAGCACCAACACTGACGAGGCACCTCAGCCTCCAACACATGAGAAGAAGCTTTGTGTTCCCTTTCTCCCTGTCAGAAAGGGGAGGAGAAATTTGCTCTGTTTTCACAGTTATATGACAGCTTTTAAAAATCTTACAGTGTGAGCGCAGCACCTAATCCAATAAAGCTTGCCAGGGACATTTAAAATCAAGGTCTCTGAGATTTTGTTTCCTCTAAATTTACCAGACTTATAAGAAAAGGGTCTTTTCTTCAGAAATGCAGCACCAATCCCACTGGAGATGCACAAGGCTGAGGACTATTTTTCTGCCATGCTGTGGGAAAGACATCTGAAAGTACTTGGAACTAGGTTGTAGGGATGAAGAAAATGGTCTGGAGTTAATGAATGGAAACAGGAAGAAGAAAATGAAAATAGGATTTCTGAAGGAAATCAAACATTTGCTCAAAACAGAATAAAAAGCAGGAACAACCTCTAATAGGCTTTTAATTCATTTACTGCTATGACTGCTCTCTACATATGGAAATAACTGCAGGTCTTACTTGGAGGTCAAAGCATGAAAAAAACAATTGCTCTTCTGATTTACTATCGCCTGTCACTAACCAACAACCTCGAGAAGGGCGGAGGGGAAAGGTGGAGACGGCAAAACTTCCACGAGCATGTCTGCAAGGAAAAATCCTGTCTTCTTGCAGAGATGCTTCTCCTTTAATCTCACAAAGTAAAACAGGACAGGTAACTGTCAACAACTTGAAAAACAAACCATAGGACTTTTGATTACTAGAAACGGTATTTTTTTTTCCTGCTTTTACTAAAGATAGGTTAGCTTAAGCCAGTACTTTTTTTTAAATCACCTTTTTTAGTTACTTTCTCCACTGTGAGAAGGTGAAGCACTGCATCTATTAGAAGTACCTGCTGTGCAAACCTCATTTGGACATGATCATCATCAATCACTCCTGCTGTGCAGGTAGCATATGAAAGGGAAACAAAACAAATCGTGCTGCAGTCTTTGACAACACCCACTCCCCTGCTCGAGTGCTTTAGCTCCCCAGGAGCCCTGCTGGAATATGGCTATTCTTTCTTTCTGGGACCCCTGTCCCTTCTCTCCCTCCAAGCACCTGAGAAAAGCTTTGGCAGTTTCAGGGGAAAGACAAAAATCTTTCCTTCTCTTTCTAAGGCTTTACAACTGAAAAGCATGCCAAAGACATACCACTATGTGCCATCTTGCCTTTGTAAACACACACACGTTACTTGCAGCAGCAGCTCTTATCATATGCACATGCTTCGGTGGAGGATGAATATTGTAAAAGGAATCAGAATGCAGTGAGGCTCCTTTGTGGCAGTGCCACGCACAGTCCTGGAAAGAGCTATTAACACCAGCATCCTATTGCATTTCTCTAGCACACGCTTCAGCTGGCTGTCAGTGCTATCATCAGGGACAGGCACTGGAGGCACAAGGCTTGTAAGAGCAAGAAAGATATTGTTTGTCTTTTCAGAGGTCTGGACTAAGCTACAATAAATATTAGACAATATTTAGGAATGTAGAAACAACCAGAGACAGAGGTGAAAGCCAGACTGCAGTCTTACAACACTCTTCCTACAAGCTCATCTAGGGTATAATGAGAGCACCCTCCCTCTGTTGCAGAGCTCTGGTTGGTACTGTGTCACTTCAGGGGACTTGCACCAGCCTATCCCACCCTGACTCCTCGGTATGATTCAGGTGAGCAGAAGTTGCCTGCACTTTGTGTTTCCCGATGCACCAGCACTGCAGCATGCCCGGTTCTAAACAGCTGTGCAGCAGCGCACACTAGAGAACGGCTCTTTCCAGCTCACTCGCAGCCCTCCCTGTACCTCCCACAACTCCCGAGAGCGCAGGCAATCGGGGAGAGGGACACAGTAACGTCCAACTGCACACACACACCACCTCCTTCAATGCCAGGACAGAAGTGGTGTCACTTCGCCACAGCCCTTATTTCCCTCAGCATGTTAATAAACTATTCGGGAAGAATGTGGCATTTAAAGGCACCTCCTGAGGACCTCGCAACAGACCCTCCCACGTACAAATCTGGACGGGAGACTTTGAACTAGAAACCGCTTCCCTCCCCTCGCATTCACACCACTCCTTTTTTCACAGGACAAGCAGCATTTGTAACCTGAACCCCCCCCAGAGCTTCTTCGGTCTCCATCTACAGCCTCTGCTCCGCTTCAGGGCAGTGAAACTGCCCATCCACCCTGCTGCTGACAGTCACCTCGCTGATTACAAAGACGATGCGGAGATGCACGGCCAGATGTCCCATCGCGGTGTCCTGCCGACACACGCGTGCCTCATAGTGATTTGATAAGCTCTTGCCACAGAGTAGCAGCCCCGGGGGAAACGAGGAGGGCTCCGGTTTGCCTCCACCCTTCAGAGCTGTGTCCTCAGGAAGGAATGGCAATTCTGGGGTGCAGCGCTGCCTGGGACAGGGAATGACCAGCGGGACGCTACTGATAAAGGCTTTAATGCTGTGATGTACCGAGTGTGCCATCCACGAAACAGCAATGGATGTAAGCACGTGTTCGGCCTTAAAATCATGAATGGCCTCGGTGATGAAGTCTATGCATGACTTTTGAGGCAAGTGCATGTGAGAATGAAAGATCAGGAGCATACGGCTCTGACCAGAACAACGTGATGAAGGCATTCATGCAACTGGCCTCTATAAACACACTCTTTGGTTCTGAAACACAGCTGAAGGCCAGGAAATGAGAGGCTGAAGGAAACCCTCAGTAGGTTGTCTACACAAATTAACGAGAGCCCAGCAAGGGCAGATTAGGCACCGCTTTGTTCAACTTCCAGGTTGAAACTCCTAAGTTTAAAAGCAGCAACAAGTTCACCTTCCACCTTAGCAGCCAAAAACGCAACCGTCGCAGTTTCAAACATGTACTCACCCAGAAGAGAAGGTTGAAGACAAACATTAGGTACTTGATACACTGCAGGCAGTTGTGAGCCATGCTGCACCGCTTCAGTTCTAGGAGAAAAATAAATGAGAGATCCAGGTAAAAGACAACGTACTTGTTTCCCTTGGGGGACGTGTACTTAGCCTTGGTGGCCTTAGGGCCTGGGTTGGTGTGGAATCCAAAAAAAGAGTTGCTGGCGGCCCCAAACTGGCCGCCATACATGCTGCTGTAGCGACGGAAGGCGCCATTTGGGAAACTGTAATCCTTGCTGTCCAGGGAAGGGCTCCTGTGATAGGTCGACTCATCGGTGCTAGACCTGCGCATGGTGGCTTCAGCTGGTCCCCTCGCAAGGGATGCTCGGGCAATCGGCAGGTGACGACGGCGCGCGGGCGAAAGGCGGTGCGGTTTTCTTTCCTCCTCCTTTGCTAGGAAGCCCCTATGGCTTTGCACCAGCTGTTCTTTTGTCTGCCATCCCGCCAAGGAGCTACGCCCGGAGTTGGTGGTGGTGGGCTCGAGTCTGCTTAGCCGGGAGGGAGTTAGGGCGCAGCGCGCTGCCACACGAGGAGGACTTCGGCACAAGTCAACACCCCCTCCGGGGTCACAAGCGTCCCTCCCGGCCCCCCCCGCGACCAGAGGAGAACAAAAAAGAGAGAGATATACAGTAAAAAAAAAAAAAAAACAAAAAAAAACACAAACAAACAAAAAAAAAACACAAACACAAAAAAAAAAAA
>JANHFX010009190.1:0-35516 GCA_027560015.1 Chloroceryle amazona
AGTTCAGGTTAATTATCAGAAGCAGCTGCTGGCCCAAGCAGCTGGAAGGAGGGGCCACAGCCAGGGTAAATAACTGAGCCAGGCGGGGGGATAATCTATACGATTGTGTGTCCGGCCCCGATAGAAGGGAAGGGCGGGCGTGGGGGAGGGAGTGTCACGGACACCGCACTCCGACGGTGGCCGGGCTGAGCCTCAGCCGGGAGCTCGCTCTCTGGGCTGCCCTCCTCCCGTGGTCGGCGTTCGCTTTCACCGGCCGTTGAGCACTGCGCTGAGGTTCGGGAGCACACAAGCATCTTCCGAGGGAAAGCGAGTACAAGCGGGGTGAACTCACTGAAATTCTGTCCCGTAGGAGGGAGAGGACTAAAGCCGCATCTTTCGGAAATACTGAACAGCTCCCGGGTGCTGCGTGATGCGTTGGGTGGCTGGGTGAGAGACGGGGTTCTCAGCTCCAGAAAGCTTCAGCGTGGTTTTGATTTTATGAAAACAAACCTTTTTAATTGCGGCTGAAAACGTTTTTTTGACTCCAGGCTGTTGTGCGACTGATGTCCCACCCTTTAAAAACGAAACAAAGAGGGATGTGTGCTGGTGGGGCAGGGCTTGACGGGCAGCTCAACAGTGGGAAGTTAAATTGTGCTAATTGACATGACGAGGCATGTCCTCCTCCACTTGTCTTTCTAGATACCTGCTCTTTCAGCTGTCGGAAGATATCACCAAAGATGAACTGAATTCTGTCAAGTTTCTTCTGGGGAAAGAATTACCAAAATGCAGGCAAAATTCCGAGACTGTAACTGTAAGAATTACTTTAATCTTTTTTTTTTTTTAATGATTATTATAAGCCATAGGGGCATTTGGGTTGTTATGAGAGGAATGAGTGTCACTCATCTTACGGTGAAAGCTCCATAAGAACAATGGTGCATATAGGACTTGTGATAGATGTTCTAGTAAATCCTCGGGGTGACCACAGTGCTCTGCCACTTGATGTTTGACAAGATCTCCCATCCCTTGGTTCCCCTTTTACTTCAGAGCAATCTCTACACCACGCTTGCATGGTTGTACCCATTTTTGTCATCACTTAGGATGGTTACTACAGTGATTCTTGTGTTTCAGTTAAGTGCACAAGGTAGCCACTGGAAGTCAAATGAATGAAAGCAATCATTAAAAATAACATTATATATTCCTGTATGATCACCATTAGAACTCCTGGATTAGATCTTACTAGATCTTGGCATCTCTGAGCTGTGGAAGGGAAATGAGTATGTTTTAAGATATTTGTAGTTAGAGTGCTTGTAGGTTTTGTTGAACTAGGTGTAATTGACTCAGCTGAGGTCTCACCTGACCTACCAGTGAGCTGGACTGGCTCTGTGAGTTGCAGGGGTACATTAAAGCTCAGGTGCACATGCATGTGCTGCAGCTGCCCTCCCAGTGGCAGCATAGATGTGCCCTAAGAGCAAACTGCCTTTCTGATTACCCAGACAATGCTCGACATTTTCACTGACATGGAGAAGAAGGGGATTTTGGGAGAAGACAACCTAAGTACCCTGAAGAGTGTCTGTGCAGAAATAAACATCAGCCTGTTGAAGAGAATTGAAGAGTATGAATTAAACCTGTTTGGTAAAACAAAACAAAACGGCCTCTTTCCCATAGTTATTCTTGAAGTGACACATAGGTATCATAAAGGACTAATAATGAATGCTTTCCAGGTGAAGAAGAGATGCTCATCACAGAGGAAGAGAAGGGCAGCACAGGAGGCCCTGAAGGTAGTTGAAACCCTCCAAAAATGTTTAGATTTTCTACTTGGCTTCAGCTTTTGGACTCTTTACAGCACTTGAACCTCCCTTCATTACATGGGTGCCTTTCTAAAAACTGTCAAGTATCCAGTTACTTACTAGCTGATCACAATACATTTTACTCTTTTTTAAATTGATTATCTAGTGGTTTACAGCTAACAGCCATTCAACTACAATTCAGTATTTTCAGAGAACAGTCTTACCTGGGAGGTACTTGTGGAGATGGAGAGCAGGAACAGAGCTTCTCTCCTTTCTCTAATGCTGTATTCTGTACTTAACATTTTTGTCCGTGTTCAGCACATTCCAGGTGGCTGACATCATCTGTGGCACTTGATTCTCCCGGCAGTTGGATTGAACCTTCCCAGGTAAGTCAGGTTGTTTCTTGGAAACATCATCACTTTGTCTTGGATCATCCCTCTGTAAGGTGAACAGTTACTATAAGCCCAACTGTTAAAAGCACTGTCTAGGAAAAGAAAAATGCACTGCTGTGTAGCGCCCTTTATTCTGAAGCTGACTCACAGGCACCAGCTGCTGCAGTGTTAGAACTTCAGAAATATTTGCAAGGGTGGCAAGATGGGCCGAGTTTATTATACCAGGAAGTACGCAGACAGCTGGGCATGGAGCAGTGGGTGAACGCAGCATCCAATGTGGGCTGAACGTGCCAATGTGGGTCTGGGGGTTTGCTGCCAAGCTGTGCAGCCTCTGAAAGGCGGAGGGGCAGTGCTTTCCCATGTCCTGACAGCAACACTGTGTAGGGAGAGCTGCCCAGAGAGAAAGCCAGCTGACTCTTCAACCTGCTGCATCACTAGCAAGGGCTGAGAAGCACCTGGAGGACAGTGCAGTACTTTCACCAATAGTCTTTCTTTTTAGCAGCTTGAAGCTTACAAAATGACTAGCCGACCCCGGGGAGTGTGCCTGATCCTGAATAATCACAATTTTGCAAAAGCCAGGGAAGCAGTGCCGGAACTCAAAAACATGAAGAATCGGAATGGGACAGATGTGGATGCAGGTATAGGGAACATTAAAGATATTTGCCTATCTTCAAAAATAGAAACCTCATTTCTTTTTTAGGTACAAAAAATTTGAATTTCAGTCTTCCCATTCTAGGATACTTTTGCCATAGTGGCTAAGCGGGCTCTGTTTCCTGTGCTGAGAAACCCTAATCAACTCATTAGGCTTTTAGTGGCTGACTCAGAACAATTCACCAGTGTTTTGCTCTCTTACTGGATTTACTCCAACTTTAAGCAGCAACCTCAGTCTGGAGTTCACAAGCTGGACTACTGTCAGATTTATGCATGCTGCTTCTAAAATATGCTCTGAAGCAGAACTGAGCATGTTGTTTAACACCCAACTTCAAAAAGAAAAAAAGACAGGTTGTTGGAATTTAGGGACTCTCTTACCTTGTTGTAGAGGGGCCCCAGTTTTAGCAGGCTGACCTGCAGCAGCAACATAGTTCATTGCAGGTCCTAGGGTCTGTGAGATGAGTGTATTTTCACCATCTGTGCCAAGAGATAGAATCAGGCTTTCCTGTATTGAATTGATCTCCAGTTTAATTCAAGAGGCAGCGTGCATGGTTTCTCTTCCTGTGACACAGGTACTACCCAAATGGGTAGTACCCTATCCTGTTGGGTGAAGCAGCTCCACTGTCAGTGATACCGTTTCTTTCTAGAAATGCAATTTGCAATTGCAGACTCCAACCTTCATATAATGAAAAGGCTCAAATTCTCTTCTGTTTACTTTCCAGAGTCTCTAACAAGAGTCTTTAGCAAGCTTCATTTTAAAATAGCAGAATATAGAGACCTCACTGCGGACAAAATCCGTGAGACTGTGAACTTCTACCGGGAAGAAGATCACAAGGACAGAGACTGTTTTGTTTGCTGTATCCTGTCTCATGGGAAAAAAGGCATTATATACGGTGTTGATGGGCAGGAAGTACCTATCCAGGAACTGACCACTTCTTTCACTGGACAGAATTGCCGCTCACTTGCTGGAAAACCAAAAGTCTTTTTTGTTCAAGCCTGCCAAGGTGATGCTTTCCAGCAAGGTGTGACCATCGAAACAGATTCTGGAGAGCAAGATTCTTCTGTAGAAACTGATGCAAGATTCCAGCTCGACTGCATCCCTGCAGAGGCTGACTTCCTCTTGGGCATGGCTACCCTGCAAGATTACGTTTCTTACAGAAGCCCAAGGCAGGGGACCTGGTACATACAGGCATTGTGCCAGCACTTGGAGTACAGCTGTCCTCGGTATGTTATGTTTCTATAAGCTTCTTTTTGGCAACACATGTATTTTCCTTCTGAATGACGGGAGATTTGATTTGGCTGCAGAGGTAGATGATGTGCACTGGGAGCTCTTGCTCAGAGTGAAATCAGTAATAATGTAGGACAGCAACACTGTGCAGATAACTCAAAGCAGTTTATGTAACAGCTTTGAAGCCTCTTTAAAACAGGAGCCATTAGTACTGGTATAGATCAAGGTATATGAGAATGAGGTATTTTTTTTCTGATGTAAACTGCTTCCTTAATACAAAATATACATCTGTTTTTACAGGGGAGAGGATATTCTCACCATCCTGACAGCAGTGAATCAAGAGGTGAGCAGAAAGACTTGCAAGCCAAATGCAGAGAAGCAGATGCCACAGCCCAGTTTCACACTTAGGAAAAAGCTCATCTTTCCTGTCAACTAAACGGGAGGGAACTGCATGGCAGAAGAAGCTGTAAGAGCCTGGAATCTGCTGATACCATCTAAGAATTTGGTAAAATAACAGACTTTCAGTGTCTGCTCTTACCACAAGGGCAAGTGTTTTTATTGAAAATACAACTAAGGACCAAAAACATGTTTATACGTGTGACACTTAATACTGTGAAAGTATCTGTGAGCTGGTCTCTGATCTGTGGTTTGCTAGCTAAAATATATTCAGTGTCCTTGATTATCTGTACCACAGTGCTGTGCCTTTATTAAAGTATCATTCCAATGCAGATTTTACAACCGTTACGAAGCCTTGTGTATTTTATACCTAAGTTTTAAAAATAAAGGGAGCAGGGTATAATCAGCTGACATAAGTGTGTTTTGTTACTACTCACCAGCATTTAAAAATCATTCATTCTTAGTGTCTTGGTACACCTCAAGGAAAAGTCAAGTGCTTGTCCTCCAGCATCAGCAGCAGGATGTGGCTATTGACCTGCATTTCAGATTATCTTCTACACAAAGCAGTCTTAACAGTGAAAACCAGTTGCTTAGGTAGAGCTTCATATTTGCATATGTCCAGTTATCCTTTGTTCACTTACCTTGCCAATCTTCGAGTCTCAGTTCTAAGCACAGCAAAAGGAGAAGGTGCCAGGTAAATACCCATATCGTTAAAAACATTTTTATATTGCTTCCTCTCATTTAGTATGCACACAGGAGGGAGTTTTACAAACTTTGAGTAGAAGCTAAAGCTGTGTTAGTCTCTGTTTTGTTTTGAATAAGGTGGTTCATTCTGGTACATTTCAGCATTAGTAATGGTATCAGTGTAGGTGATTATTTAACTAAATATTTAACTAAAGGGATAGATCTTCACTGGAATTATTCTAAGAGCTTAAGTCCCTCCCTGAACTCCTGTGCTGAATACTCCTCTCTTTGGTACTAGTTTGTATCTGCAAAGCTAAGGGCAGAGAGCTTATAGACTGTAAGAATAATTGGAACATTAACACGTGCAGTTACTGAAACAGGCAAATCTGTGTTTCCATATTCTAGGACTAATTTTACAAGATACTTGTTGGTGCTCATTGAGGGATTCACCATGAAACTATTTAGAGTTGTGCTGAAGCAAGGACAGCTCATATACAGAAGTTTCTTTACTTGGACCTTGCCAGAAATGTTCAAGCCAAGTGAAAGAAACTTTATTAAACATTGAATAGAAACTATAACCAAACAAGTATATCACTCCATAGGTCAAATAATGAATGCAGCCTGTTTTAGTGTGGATTTTCTTCATCAATCCCCTCTCCACACATACTGTTCAGCACTTTACCTCTTAAAAGTCCCTGGTGTTCTTCAGCAGTTTCCAGATGTGTGCACCCGTCCTCAGCTTCCTGCCTGTCACACCGTGGATCCAGCCAGGAATCAGGCAGAGCAGAAGTACTGAACTTTCACAGTTCCCTTTCCCTTCGAGGGGGAGGCTGGATCTTCTTTGGTCTGCATTGTTAACAAAATGTAATGAGCCAAGATGTTCTGAAGTCAGAGGTATATGACTGACAGCATGCTCACATAGACAACTTTTCTGTTAGGAAATCAAAAGGAAAAAGATAAAGCAAATACAAACAGTTGGCCATGCTCAAGGAACTAGTTATCTCAAGTGTTCATGGTAAAAAAATGTGGGGGGAATTTTCCACCCAGGTTTATCACATGCCCCAGTCAAGGTCTTAATTAAGCATCTCAACATATTATGAATCTGATTAGGAGTTCATCAGTTCAGAATCAAATCTGTCAAGTATCAATCTCTACCATTAGTCTCTTCATATTAAGGCAACTGACATATGGCCAATTCACAAGGAACCCCAGCATCTTCACTGACCACTTACACTCAGCCATATGAAGAAGAGAGGCAGTTCTGGCTCACACTGACTTGGTGTGTCATTGTATCCCTCCAGCTGGTGCTATCTTGTTCTCAGTTCAGAGTTAGATTTGCAAAAACAGATTCTTGGGTAATTTGACAACCTAAAATCTACAAACACAGTTACATGTAAGTGTACACAAAGCCTTGCCAATACCCAGCTTTTCTGAGCAGCTGTTCTCTTCGGTTATTTCTGGAAATGTTCTTCTTGCAAGCCAGTGAATTCCAATCTGCGAGCTTCTTGCAACAGGCTGTGAAAGCTGTATGTAAGGAAAGCACATTAAGGTAAGTCTCTTCACAGCACATTCATCTGACTGTTGTACTTAAGAATACTCTTGACTACCCAGTGCAGTGATGGGGATGCCGCTCAGTGCTGCACTTCTCTTCATTTTGGCTATGCCTTCCCTTTCAGTTCCTAATGACTCAGCTAGGATGAACAGCCTTTAGCAGTCCTTTAACTAAGAAGTTTTCTTTGTTGGCTTGACATGCATGAGAGCTCTCAAGGTGAGTTGAGCCACCAGAAAAATGAAACAGACAGGTTGTGGTTTAACCCCAGTAAGCATCTCAGACTCACACAGCCACTTGTCTCTCTTCCTCACAGTGGGATGTGGGCAAGAGTAGGAATAGTAAAAGTGAGAAAACTCAAGAGCTGCAATAAAGCAAAAGTCACGTGCACAACTGAAGCAATACCAGGAATTCATTCACCACTTCTCAGCAGCAAGCAGGTGTTTGGCCACCTCCAGGACAGCAGGGCTCCATCACCTGTAAGACACCTGGGAAGACAAACATTATCACTCCAACACACACCTTTCCCCCCACCCTCCTTCCTCTTCCCCAGCTCTATTGCCAAGCATGACATCACATGGTCTGGGATATTGCTTTGGTCAGTCAGGGGCAGCTTTTGTGGTTGTGCCCTCCCAACTCCTTGTGCACACCCAGCTGACTCACAGGCAGGGCAGCAGCAGAAGCAGAAAAGGCCTTGACTTGTTTAAGTACTTCTTAGCAACAAATCCCTGTGTTAGCAACAGTCTTTTCAGCACAAACCCAAGACATAGCACCACACAAGCTCCTATGAAGAAAATTAGCTGTACCCCTGACAAAACCAGTACCCACGTTTTCTGTCTTTCCAATTATTTTGAAAGTTTCTGCTAAGAGTGCAGCTTCTCTTGGGTTATCCAAATCTATGCACACTGGGAGCTCAGCTGCAAGAGTTAGATATTTTCAAGTGGAGACTCCAACACAGACAAAAGGCTTTACTTGTATTGAGTTCTCCATTGTATCAAAAGCTAAAGGCTTTTGTTCCTGGAAGACTGTCAAAAGTCTTTATTCTAGCAGTTGGGACCAACTAAAAGTAAATGAAGAAAGGACCTCAGGGCACTTCCAGATCTCATCTGTGCAGAACCACTCCAGAATTTTTCAGAATTGCTAAAGTCCTGCTGATTTAGGTGGCTTAATAAACCTTTCTCCAGGAAGCTCTTCCTTGTGTCCTCCTCAGGTGCACCTGAATTTTTGTTGTTCTCCTTTTCTACATCTTCAAAGGGGTTACAGCTCTCTTCCCTTACTGAGGACATGCAAATACAAATGTGTTAAGTATTGATGCGCATAACTGCAACTAATACTAGCAAACAGCGTGTTATCTACTTGTCAGTGAAGGGAACTTGGTCAACACTTCTTACAACCCAGATACTGGTGTTCCAGGTTGCAGGTCAATCCTGCCTAACCATTTATAGGTGTGACAGTTACTGAGAACAGTGGGAAGAAAATGTCTCTTCAAAATGTCCAACTCATAAGCTTCAGCATGCAAAAAACTGAGCTGAAGAGTCAGCTTCAGTCTGACAAGAGTGCAAGCCCATCTCCTCCTCCTTGTGTCAGAAAAATAAGAGCAGGATATGTGCCTATGGGATGATGGTAGTTCTCAGTTCTTTGAGATGTCACACACAACAGAATACTAGAGGAATCACTGTCAGTAACTGTTAGACCAATTCAGGTAAGAACATCAGTGTTGTTCTCATTCTGTACCACTGAAGGAACTCAGTATTTGAAAGAAAAGGATTGGAACCTTCCAGCCTGAAATGCGAGTGGTAGGGCTTGTGCTGCAGGTAGCATGCTCAGCCCCAGGCTGACACAACTGAGAAGAATTGGGCACCTTTGTGACAACTTCAGTGTGACCGATGCAAGGGGAGTAGTCTTCACGGGTAAGTAGCTTGGTTTCCATCTCTACCCTCATTTTATCACAAATACAGAGGGCTGACATACATCAGCTACTGAGATGGAAAAACAACAGAGCTGTTATTAGACAACAGTGTTGTCCAACACTGGAATGCTAGCGAGACATAGTAGCTGTCGTAAAAAAGAAAAAAACAGGAGGAAAAAAAAACCCTACACAAAACCACCTCCCAAAGTACCAGAACACATGACCACACGAAAGTGAGGCTTACATTCCAATACTCTGTCTAGAGGTTGATTAGCTATTCTTCATTTATGACTATTTTCACTCTTAAGTGAAAGGCTTTTCAAACCGCAGCAGAAGTTACTCACTAAGTGTGACATTTACAGTTGCACATTTACTGTGCAAAGTCAGACCACAGATGACACTGCACATCTGCCACCTGTAAGTGCTTAGGTATAAGAACAACAGCAAACAGCCCAACACAGCCTGATCTAAGTTTATAAATTAACTTCTCAGCTTTTACAGACAGCACTTGAGGAGATGCCAACTCACTAAGCTTGTGTACAGTATAATAGTCACTGAATTTTAGAAAAAAATAAAAAGAAAGGTCTAATTTTACTTTTATTATAGAATGCTGTAGTACAAATGATGACACCTGGAACAAACCACACAAAATGATCAATATACTGAAAAATGACAAGTTATACATGTTTATTATAAAATTTACACTCCACTGTGAAACAACAGTAAGTGCAAAAAAAGCAGTTGTAAAAAAATACCATGAAGTTCCCAGATCATTCAAGCACTGTGTGTAATCCCCTCGTGTAACAGCCAAATGAGGCCCCAAACCAATATTCTCTTTCTCTCTCTACTGCTGTTTGATTCCAGTAGACTTTTAACTTTAACCATGGGGATTTTGAGCATGCAGGTGTTACTCAGTTTATTAAAAACAGTGAAACTAGAAAGATATAAATTTGTGCTTGGATTAAGCAAATCTGAATAAAGGTAAATACTACAAGAATTTCCTTTTGTCTCTTGAAACTTTCACAACCATGGGTAAATCCTTTCTTTCTAGCTACTGTTTTTGTCTCAAACCTGAAAGATAACACAACCTTTCCAAAATGCAATTCTCCATTCCTTCTGCTTCTACCTCCTGCTCAACCAAATTGCACTTGTGCAGGATGAAAAAGATTTTGTGTAGTATCTTGGCTATCTTAGTCATGCAAATGTGTCTCCTCTTACAGGAGGCAACAGAAGCCAAATCAGTTCCTAGAACAATGTCAACTTTTAATAATATGTTCTCCAAAACATGTATGGTATTCAAAACAGTTTATCTTCTAGGTTTTAGCACAAAACAGTAAACTTGGAAGAAGTACCGATTTTCCCTGCTGCTGCAAGCTAGGCACTTGTATACAAAATGCACTTGACCATCCAGAGGTATAAACGTATGACAATTTCAACAACACTCCACCGCAGCATCAACCAACCGGATAAACACCCAAACACATGGTATACAGATTCTTCTGTTTATTCCCTGCCTTGTGTGGAGTATCTGACGACACAACGTCCTACAGAAAACAAGAAAACCTCTCGACAAACCAATAGTATTGTTTGGTTGAACCAGTTTAGATTGTTGGGCTATGGAATATAGAAGCCTCCTGAAGAGAGACATGCGTTTTAATTAATGTGCTTTCAGATTAATTTTAACTGAAACCTGGCCAGCCAAAGGAATTCTGATTTGGTTGATTTGCTGCTTCTGCTGATAACACACAGAATGATCCAATGGCTGAAGTTAGCTAATGAAGTTACAAACACAGTATAATAAAATTTATCTCTAACTTACATGTATTCCTATAATAAACACATATAAAATGGACATACTATACACTTACCTGTTGATACAAAACTGTCTAATCTTTTGTTAACTTGCTCCTGTTGTTTCCCTAGAAGTTACAAATACACAGCAGACATACCTATCTTAGTTCACCAGAGAGCAAAATTGCCTTCCCCTACCCTTTTCACTCTTACCTTGTTTAGTTAGGCAAGAGCCCATGCACAGCCAAGAATGTACAAAGATAAATACTTACATGAAGGAATTAAATATTTTCCATTTAAAAAACAAAATGAACCCGTATATAGTATTTTAAATAAAATTCACCTTTTTGTCTAAGATTTTGCTTATACAGCAAAAGGCAAGTCCAGGAGTTCCTGAATATTTCTGTGCGCTGCTGACAGACAAGTTTCTGCTAAAAATCCCTGTGCAAGTTTGAAGTGGTTACTCCCTCTCCTTTTACCAAAAAAAAAAGGACAAGAGTCATCACAAGATCTATAGAACTGTAAAAGCAGAAAGGCCATATTACAAATTTCCGATAAACCAGGTTAAGAAGCTTTCTTTTCCTACCCAGCTCCACTCAACTCTGCATCAACAGGGGTGCTCATTACGGTAGATGTACCTTAGGGAAAATGCAAATTAGTGTAATTACACTGAAGACACCTTGCACCCAGACAGGTACCAGCCATGCCCACATACAGTGTAACAAGCAAGGTAAACTTGGACTGTTCTATCAAACTGTATGGAAAATAAACTCCAAGATAATTTCAAAATGTTGATAGGTACAGTGAAAAATTACATACAGAACCTGTTTCCATTCAGCTCACTAGCAAAGACCCATGCTCCCAGGAATTTTTGGCAAACTCTTTCTTTCAAGTTACACTGTACGGCTATTGTATATTATTCAGTTATGACTAGAATCTTGGACAGGAAGGAATCAAAAAAAGCAGCTTGGGCGGTAATATTTTGCTGATTACCTCTCAAAAAAATCAGGTTTCCAAAATGGACGTCTCTTTTGAGACAAAAAGTCTGCCTCAGCTTTATTCAGAATCAGGTTCAGAACCACTGTCCATCATCAAAACACAGGATTCCAATGTAGACAAATTTGGTTTATGTTCATTACAATGCTACGAACAACACTAGTTTTTGTCTTCCAGTCTCTAATTACAGACTGGGAACTTTTGCTCTTAATGAAATCCTTTAAACAAAATCCTGCTTAAAATCAGAAATAAGTGAATGAAAGACATGAATTTTGCTGTAGAACTCTCAAATATACATATTCTCTACCTAAGAGAAGAGTTGGGTTATTGAATTTCTGACACCTGTCTTTAAGTAAATGTCAAATAAAAAGGAACCCTGAATCAAGCACCTAAGTTTTATTTCCTTTTGCAACACTGAAATGTGCCTGAGATTTTTTTGGGGGTGTGTGCAAAAATACCTTAATTTTTAGAAGATGCACAGCACACTCTGGAAAGATTTCTTAGCCTGTTGTTTTGCCCTATTACATACTTTTCTGCTTCTTAATTCTTATTTATTGCACCGTCCTCTGTGTGCTTCAGAAGCTCTGGAAAGAAATTTCTGTTAATAACTCACTAGCACAATTACACTCTTTCAAAATATAAATCCTGACCACCAGTTTCATGTGTTCATAAACAGACTTATTGTTTTCTTACACAGAGCTAAAGGTTCTCTCCCTTCCTTCTCAGAGTGAGGAGGAGTTCAAACAGGTACAGTTTCTGAAGTGGAAAATACAAGAATAATAATAAAAAAATAAAAATAAAAATCCAAGTTTTCATATTTGTTTGCTACAGAACAGAACTTGGACCAATAGTGCTGGTCAGACTGACTGTTATTTTAATAATATAATTAAATGGTACAGCCTGACTGCTACCAACTAGTAAAATACTATAGCTGTATGGTTGGGAAAAAATAAAACAGCACCTGCAAAACAGTTCTCCACATACACTTTAAAAGGTTCAAATACTTAGAATGCCTACAATGGTCCTTTATTTTTGCTTAAGACAGGTGCTGAAAGAGGGCTCAAACCTCAGCTTTGGCTTCTTCTCTCTCATCTTCCCCAAAAGCCTTCTTCCTCAAACCCAGGCAATTTTTCTTTTTCTCCTTGATCCCAACACTTCTCTCTCCCACCTCTTTAACATGCACGTGCCTTCTCCAACTCTTCTATAACGCTCTAATGATGCCTGTACTGGATGTTTAACCCTCATGTATAATTTATTATGCTAGAAGTCAGTATTTTTTCAGAGCAATCAGTCCTCCTTTAGGATATCCATTTTTGATGACTGCGTGCAAACCGGAGCTCCCAATGCTCCAATCATGGCTGGAAGACTCTGGTTTCTTCTCAGTCCTGCCATTAAGTTGCTGCCTGCATTTAAAAACACAGCCGAGTCCTGCCTCCGCAAGCTAAGCTCTGGCCCCCGATTCCTTCTGTGGTCCTGTGTCTCAGGGGGCTTGATCACCCTGGCAATACCCAGCCTCTTCAGTCTGTCCACTAGGTTCATCTTCAGCTGGCCTACATCTGGAGTGTTACGAGAGGGCTTTAGGCCATACATTTCTTGTAAGAATGTTTCTGCTGGTCGAGAAGCCAGGAAATTTTCTGAGTGATGCACTCGAGGCTCAAATGGTGGAGGGGAAGGACAAGGTGAACGTGAGGGAGAATTTGGTGGAGTAGAAGGAATGGGAAGAGTTTGAGAGGGCTGTAGCAAAGGCAGTTTTTCTAATACAGGGCTATCATAAACCTTGGCAGAGATGCCTCGTTCTTGCAACAGTTTAGCCAGACTGCTCGTGCTGCTGAGGGTAGTAGTTGAATCTCTTCTGTTGGTGAGAAATTCTCCAATACTAAGCCTGTAAGACACAGCTGGAGTGCTCACTACTGGGTGTCCATTACTGCTGTAACTATTTCCAAGTGAAAACGGGGCACCCATGGAGCTGGGGAAATAAAAAAAAATAAAAAAAAAAAAAGAGAAGATGCACACATTAGACTTCTTTATACCTGCTCTGCTCTGTATTCACCTTTTAGTACACAAAAGGCTCAAGAAAAAGTAAAGTACTGCTATTAGCTGTGACAGTTTCAGCTTTAGCAGATGCAGAATTATTGTTCTGTAAAATATTTAGAAGATACTACATTGACAGAGAGGTTTTGGTCCACGTACCAATGATGTACCTTCTGTGGTCACTATACTGTATTAGACAGAATATCAACACAGATGGGGGGTTGGTTTTGTTTGGTTTTGTTGTTTGTGGGTTTTTTTTACAATAGGAATATGATACAAGGCATTTGCTATTTAAAAGTATAAATTTACTTCCTTTAAGTTACTCTAACTTGTTTTAATCCTCATTCTAGAGAACTTCAAGTTTCCCTTTTGTAATTACAACTTTTTGCATGAGTAACATTCTCTGTGTTGCCTAACTGCCTTGGTATTTTTTAAAATTGGTACATATATCAGAAGCCAGAAAGCAACTGTTTAATACTATGCAGCAACATGAAGGATATCAGCAGTCATCATACCTGGGAGTAACTTGAGTGACATCAGATGGGTGAAGGATCCTACAGGTAGTAAAGGTAAATGTGGAATTTGTGGAAGACAGACACTTCCCTGGATTCAAGGCTGTAATGTAAATTTACACCCATTAAAGTTAAAAATAAAGACAAATAAGGACTACTCAAAGCAAAGTTTAAGATAATGTTACTATCACTCCTAAATTTTTTTTTTGAAGTAAAGAACAAAGACAGCAAAATAAAAGAAATAACCATGGTTCTTACTGGTGCATGGTACTGCTGCTGAAGTAACAGCTGGCAGGAAAATCCCTGACACTGGCTTTGCCGCTGTACATTTCTTTTCCTCTGGGAAGGACTGTTGCACTTTAAATGTTATACCTCCTTCGCCTTCTTCCTCATCATCCTCCTCCAAGTCAGAGATGTGGTACACAGTATCATCAGGCAGAGGGGTAAAACCTTTTGTAACAACACCCGGTCTTGAGTCAAGAATGGTGCCTAGGTTGGGTCGAGCAAGCTGCTGCCAATGAGAAAGGGTCTGTGATCCTGGTGTGACAGAAGAGAGGAGTCTCAGAGAACCATATCCTACTATTGTATTAAGTTACTATAATTCATCATCAAAACATCTGATGCTGGCACTGTGATACACGACACGCATAAAAAAAGCCTAAGACTTAGAAAAGAAAGCCAAGAAAGCCAAGCAGAAAGTGATACTGATGAGCTACCTGTCTCATAGTCTACCAGATAAAACAACTTCCTCTTACTGCCTATCACACCTAGCTGTACATACACCAACAAAGATTTACTGGCAAATTAAGGTAAACTCCTTCTGCTGACAAGGGAAGGAAGATCATCCTCTTACCTTCAATGGGTTTAACAATTTGCAATTTTTCTGGTAGGAGGACACGGAGATTAGTAGAGCTGGCAGAGAGATCAGTGAATTCTGAGTTTGTACCCAGGGAAAAACAGCCTTCTGTTGGTGTACTACAGTCACTAATCCTGTCTTTCTGCTCAGCCAGCAAATGCATTTTTCGCTCCCATTCCTCCTCAAAGAACTGCTTCTCACTGAGGTAGTTCTGACAACGGAGGGAGAGTCTGTGCAGAGCTGTGACTACATCATTGTCTCCAGGGGTTCCTGGCTGGTCAGGATTACGAGTGTCTCTGCGAGAAATATAAAATAGTAATAGATATTAAGACCATGAAATTAACTATTTCTCTCTTACATAGCAGAGGTCCAGTCTGGACTTAGCTCTGAATCAGTTTAGAAAGAAGATAACAGGATGTGTTTCTTACTTCAAGTTCTTCTCAGAGCTGCTCCTCTGGGACATCTGTGTGTGGCTCTCCAACTGGTGTACACCAGACTGGAAGGGCTTTGCTGTCATAACAACACTTGACCGATTAGATCCAGGGATTGGCAATGGGGCAGGAAAGGAAGCGTAGCGGCCACGAGTGACATTAGCAACCCTGACAGTGTCAAATACTCGTTTCTGTTGACCCCTACATAAAAAGACAATGAAACAAATGTGGTTTTCGGAAGTATTTTGAAAAATATGTAATGAAGCTCTGAACAACAAACTTTCAATTGTCTGCAGAGATCCAACTAAAGATTCTAGTCCAGAAAAACAGGATTGCCTGAGACGCTCATGTTTTCAGGACTACTACTCTATTAAATATCAGAACTACCACTCACTTTGACTTAAAAGACCTGAACCTCTATTGATAATGACCTGAGAACATTCAGGAGCATACATTTAACTTATGCATGCTTTCAGAAGCAGGTATTAATTACTTCTTGTCCAGAAGTAGGATATCCAGGAAAAGATCTTCAAGGCTTTGGAAACTGTTACCAGCCTTTAAGCTATAATCTAATTTGCCTCAGAATTTTTCTATAAGCATTAAAATTTCTAAAACTAGTTCTGTGCATCAGCACAGAAAACTTACTAAAGAGGGAACATCAATGTTTATATGTAATTTATGGAAATCAGTTTCACCTTACTTAATACAAGCATATGGACAAAAGTCAAAACAGATCAAAGAAAACTGAAAACACACTTTTGCTTGGAGAGAACAGATTCGTCACCCTGACTCAATTCCTTCCGCATTGTTCCTTCAATTTCTGCTGCAAGGGAATCCTAGAGACAAATGGAAACCAGAAAAAATGACAAAAATTAGATTCAAGTCTCCCTTTTTTATCAGAAAAGATCTCTAAAGAAATACTCAAAAAATCTCAATTTGTTTCCCTGATATCAGTATGTTTCTGACAAACCCTTTGGTCTCTTGTCCTGGTTTGAGTGAGAACAGAACTGATTCTGTTCAGTGATTTTACTTCTCAGCTCACTTCTTCTAACCAACTGCACTTTCTGAAGTTAGCAGCCTGTTTTCACAGACAGTGTCTGCTGCTGGCAGTGATAAGACCCCACACCTTTAGAGTTACTACCAAGGGTTGGTGTGCAGACCAAGGCCGCTGCTGGATCTTGTGCACCACACCGGGGGGTGCAGGAAAGTGAAAGGCTGAACCTGCAGGGAGGAGCAGACAGGGCAGGTGACCCCAAACTGACCAAGGAGGTATTCCAGCCCATAGATGTCATATTTGGTATAAAGCAGAGGTATCTGGAGGGTCTTTCCCTGGCTCTTCTTCCCTCTTGGCCTGCTTTGCCAGCTTTGCTTGGCTCAGCTCAGGTCCTCTTTTGGTTCCTTCCTTGGAGCATCCCAGGAGGACTCTGTCCATTCTGCCTTCGATCCCAATTGGTGTGTTCCCAAACCTGGTACCAGAATCCAGCCCCTGAACACAGCTCCCATGTGCTGTGGGGCCCAGGCTGGGATTCTCCCAGTGCCTGCTCCACAGTGATGCAGTTACCGTCAGGGGGATTGGGTTCGATACTGGGTTGGTATATATTTGTATATATTCTATTTTTATTATTTCCATTTTCATTCAAGCTGTTCTATTTTCCTTTTCTAATCACTAAGACTCCCTCCCTTATTCCCTTTCTCCTGCCCTTTGGGGAGGAAGGGGGTTTAACAGAGAGTGTCTGTTATTGGTCTAAGGGGCCTAAACCATGACATCGCTGAAGAAAGGTCCCTGGAGGGAGTTTTCCACTGTAACTACACCTATGTATAATCAGTATGGGTTCAGTTTTCATTAGCAGCATCTACTTTTTCTTGGTAATCCTTATGCGGGTTGCTTAAGTTAAGCTACAATTGTAAGAGCACTTCTTGGAAGGCTCCCTTGCCTCCTACAAAACACGTCCTAATGGCTGTTTTACTCGTATAGTTTTATGCTACTACAGGCCAATGTGCCAGTCTGTGTATGGCTTGCTAATAGTATTTATTACCACAGGAAATGCTCCACATGACTGATGGTGACAGAGACAAGCAACAGAGCTAGCCTTGCTGCGCAGCAACTTCACTTCTTCTTGTGATTCATGCAATATTCCCAGACACTCTGCATTTCTATCTTGCAACTCGTGTAGCTGAAACAGAAAAGACCAAGTAACACCAGTATGCTTCAAAGAAAAGACAGAATTAAACTGAATTAACTCCTGTAGAAACCCCTATCAACTGATTCAACACTGCAACATTTTTCCAACTGCATGGCATGCGCCAGCATCTGAAATAGACAATGGTGAGCATAGCAACTGCACCAATTTTAGTGGTGAAGCATGAAATCCAAATTAAGACTTGGAAGAGGAAGACATATGATAAAATCCAAAGGAAAATACATCAGAAAACTCTGCAAATGCAGTAACCGCTGATGCAAAAGAAGCAAAAAGGAGAACTTCCTTGAAGTCTAATGAGCTGCAGTATTGTTGATATCATCAGTAGTGCTCACTCTAAAATGTTCTTTTTTTTCTTGTCATTATTAAGAATAGTAATACTTCCCTACTTGGAACACCTTCCTTGCCTTTCATACTCCTGTGAACCACAAAAACATTTGTGTAGACATAAATAAAAATAATTACTCTTTTCCTCCCATCATACAACTCCAATCACAATGAAAAATTAAGAGCCTTACATAATTAAAAAGCAATAGTTCCCATTCTCTCTTAGTTTTCTTTCTCTTGTATTTGATTCCAAACATTTATCTAAATATATATATATATAAGCCTTAAGTACCTCTGCTGTCAGTTGTCTCTGAGCATCTTTGGAAGCTTGTAAGTGAAGTTTCAGCTCTTCCTTTTCAATCACATGCTGAAAGCACAAAAAAGTGCTCATCATTTTCTCGGTTGACTTCCTTGAGTTGCAAGTTAGCTTGCAAGCTAATTTTTACCTGCTGTAACGCACTGGTGTGGACATGCACACACACGCGCACACACATCACATGCACACACATTCTTCATCTGCATTCCCTTACTTCTTTCAGTTTATGCTGAAGATCAACAATCTGAGACAAGAGGGACGAGATCTCTTCCTGGTAATGAACCAACTCCTCACTTTTCTCTGACAATTCCTCTGTTATTCTGGAAATTTGAGCATTTGTTTGCCCTGCATAACACAAAAGGAACTTAGTAGACATTCCAACACATGCCAAAAAAAAAACCAAGCCAAACACAAAACCCAGAAAAGATTGGTGAAAGTCAACGACCTGCAAAATGACCATATAATACTCTTAGCAAATCAATTCATAGCACCTAAGAGTAAGGTGCCTTAGAACATCCTTAAGGAAAAGGTAAATGGTGGGGAGGTAGAAGAGGAAAGGAATTAATTTCTAATTCAGGTGTAAAATATTAAAAGCAAAGAACCCGAAATACATATCAGAGGTATGTGAAATGAGAATAAAATCCTACATAATCTGCTATAAACAATTTCAAATGACATTCTGGCTCATGACCAAGGCCAGGCTTGGAATATGCTGAAGAAGTCAGGCTCTGAATTCACCTTGTTATTAACTACCCTTCTCAGTAAGCAAAGGCATTTTGTCAGACCTTGTCAAGACTAACATACACCCATTTAGCTCTTGATTCTGGTTAGTATCTAATCCCCAAAGACCCACTGCATAGAATTTCCAGGTTTTTTTTCTATTTCTTTTTTTGAGCTAGTACTTCATCAAGTGAGATGGCAAAGGAACTCAAGAAGTTTAAATACTTTTATGCAGTTAGTTGTGCTTGTATACGTGCCCTGAAAGCACAGTAAAGTCATAATAAAGTCTGATCCATCTTGTATAAAGGTCACACCACAAATTTAGTGGTTATTTTACCTCAAAGATTTACTGCAGAACAAGGCCCTGCCCATGGGCCTGTGGACATTTAAGCTCCCAGTAGGGTATCTTTTTCCTGAAGATACAAATTTTAAAGCTGTAGGCTTGACATCCTTTGGGAGAAGAATCTTACCCTAAGTTTAAATTATCTAGCACACATCTATATGGAATAGAACTGGGTAAAACGGAACCTTTGGACATTCTCTTTGACAGAAAACAGGAGAGCTTATAAGAAAGAACTTCTATTTGCAAAGGACATATATTTTTTCAGAGGGAAAGAAGTAAATTAACAACCAACAAAATACCAATTCATAGTTAGTTTATGGTCATCTGGAACAAAAAACCCAAGAAGCAATCCAGTCTTTCTGATGATTGTGTAGGAAAAAAAAATAAAATAAAATACAGGTTTAAGGTTATGCACAAAGGAAGGAGGACACAACAAATGAGTACAGAAAAAAAGGTACTACTAAGTTACACAATCACCACATACAAGAAAAGGATTGTTACTTATTGTTTCAGAATATTTAATGTGCATTTGTATAAGAGTAGCTGCAATTCTTTGCAAATAACTAGTCCCTAAAGCAAATATGGGCAACTGTTCTAGACAAATTAAAACTCTTGTGAATTTAAATGCTTTGGTCCATAATATATATTAAACTACTGTGTTCATAGATATATAGTAATTTAGAATGCTCTGATACATTTCAGTGTCCAGTGTGCTGAACAGCAAAAGATACTTCTTGTAGGAGTAATTTTCCAGTGCCTGCTTTAGTTTAGGTTTATGGACATCAGATTTCATGTTCATTTTCTCTTTCTGAAGACAGTACACATACCTGAAGTTGAATGCCAGAGTGAAATCTGATGAAATACAGAAACAATTTTGCACTTGGGTAAAAAGGAAGATAATTGGCATAAGATACCAAAGCTCATTTTTTGGTTAAAGAATAAGTAAGAAGGTAGGTATTTCAAACACCAGTTTACTATTGCAAGATGCAGCCTGGATACTCACGGAGCTCTTTGACACAGTCACTGACCAGCTGCTGCTCCTTCTCTTCATATGTAATGGTTTCGGTCTTCAGATGGCAAGCCTTCAATAAAAATCATTGGTATTCCAATTTCGGTTTATCTATACACATATTCTATAAATTTCTATTTCCGAAATTCTTCCAACTGAAAAGTCTTCTATCTTTATAATTTCTATGCATCTGACCAAACCTCCTGTCGTGATTTAGGGTCTGGGTGGCCCCTTAGACCTAACAGACACTCTCTGTTAACCCCCCTCCCTCCCCAAAGGGGAAGAGAAAAGTAATAATGAAGATAGACTTAGTGATTAGAAAAGGAAACTAGAACAGCTTGAATGATGATCAATAATAATAATATAGAATATGTACAAATATATACAGAACCAGTACCGAACCCAACCCCCCGATGGTAATTACATCACTGTCACCACTGATGTAGAGCAGGCACTGGGTGTCCCAGACCGGGCCCCGCAGCAGACGGGAGTTGTGTTCAGGAGCTGGATTCTGCTACCGGATTCAGGAACATGGGATTGAAGTCAGAATGGACAGAGTCCTCCTTGGATGTTCCGGGGAAGCAGTCCAAGGTGGGAGAAGAGCCCGGGTAAAAGCCCAGTAGACCCTTTTGATCCCTCTGCTTGCTACCAAATATGACGTCTATGGGCTGGAATACCTCGTTGGTCAGCTAGGGGTCATCTGCCCTGCCTGCTCCTTCCTAGGTGCGGTCTTTTACTTTCTGCACCCTCCTGTGTGGTACACACTGTCCAGCAGTGGCCTTGGTCTGCATACCAATTCTTGGTAGTAACTCTAAACATGGGCTGTTATCACTGCCAGCAGCAGACACTGTCTGTGAAAAGATGCTGCTAACTTCAGACAGTGCAGTTAGTTAGAAGTACTGAACTGAAAAGTAAAATCACTGAACAGTGATTTGTTTTCACCCAAACCAGGACACCTCCTAACCATTTTTTCCACATAACCTGTTTCTCTGAATTGTATAGTGAAAGACACACGAACAGAACCTGATCTCTTGCCTCTAATAAAAACTGTTGCAAAATTTGGTAGGGAAAGTAAACCACGCAGTAATCAGCAGTAAACAATGGAATTTGCTTGAAAAACTACTTAAGACAACAAAAAAAAAAATCTTGATAACCGACTGATGTCAGGCAAATCTTTTATGGCACTGAATAGCTCTCAGTAGAACAGTTTTTCTCCATATTCCCCAACTAGTCTATTTAGACTGTAGTTTTCTGGGCTGGAGACCAAGTATCACAACAGACTGGAACAACATCAAGCATAATAAATTCCCACTTCAGTTTCGATTGTGAGG
The DNA here is from genome assembly GCA_027560015.1 of Chloroceryle amazona. Lineage (NCBI taxonomy): Eukaryota > Metazoa > Chordata > Aves > Coraciiformes > Cerylidae > Chloroceryle > Chloroceryle amazona. The sequence continues at coordinate 21,437 of JANHFX010009190.1, forward strand.
ATGATAACGTTAAACTTTGCACAGGTTGAGTCTTTTATATTCAGGACTGTTGGCCATTGACTCACCATAAACTTTAGTAAATGGCTTTAAGGAGTACTCAAGCAAAGAGGAGTACAGACACACAAGTGCAGGCAAATGCACTTCACATCATGCTGCCACATGACAATAATAAACAAAACCCTCAAAATATAGGGTCAGTATGATTAAGGCTATTTCGAGTTAGTGACATTTAATCACAGAATGGTAGCAGTCTCTTTTGAAGTCCATTTTTTTTTTCACATTAAGGCAGATCAAATTAATCCCTGGTCTGTAAAGTTCCGTAATCATATATGGGGTTAGAAGGACAATAAAAGCTGTCTGATTTTCTCTTTTTATTCCTACAGCACTACTAAACTATCAATTTGGTCTGAGAAGTTGTAGGAAGGACCTGCATCTCAGGCTGAGTATTTTTGAGAAAAAAATATGGGAAAAAGTGTATTTCGTCCACATTAAAGGAATCAGGTTTCTGTTGTACCACTGTAACAAGCTTATATTGTGGTAGCCTCACATAAAAAACACCAAAACAAAAACTCACACACAGTAAATAAAAAAAAAAACAAACCCAAACACCATTCTTACAAACAGCATCCTCTTTTTTTAAAAAAAAAAAAAACAAAAACAACCAACCAAAATGAAAGAACCCACTTTTAACTGATTTCCTATTTTGCAAATTCCACTTGCCACCTCCAAAGAAGAGACACTGCATCTGTAGACTCTGATTCTTCTAACCTTTGCTATTGGTTCCATGGCTTTTATAGACATTATTTTATCTGGCCATTTAGTCTCCTTGTAATGGCACGGTGCCTGAATTCATGCTTTATATACAAGAGAAACCAATTAAAATGCAAAGACTAATCACATAGTCAAAACTGTGTATTTAAAAGAATTTGAGCAGAAGCTTATTGATCCTTAATATTGAATTTAGGCTGACAAAAATGTAATGGCAACACAGTCGAATTCCCAAAATACTCCTACTAACCACAGTCAGATTTGTATCAAAACAGGTCACACAAGGTTGAGGGCCTGATGGGTCCAAGTACTTTTGCTAGGTGCTTAGATGTTCCCGTATTCTTTCACATAGCCTCAAGGCATTGAGAAGGGCCTACTAGAGGACTCTGGAGATAATGAGGAGTAGTGAAGGAAGAGAAGGATGTGGGCAGGTGGAGGGAAAGTGCTTGGGTTATGATTTGTATATAGCAAGACAAAATAAGTATAGTCTTCAAGAGAAAATCCAGATGCTGGATTTTGCAACCATCCTGATTTATTTCATATCCAGCATATAGGGTATACACTGGAAGTCAGATATACCTTTGATCGGAGAGCAAGGTTCTCCTCTTCCAGCTCTCTGAGTTTATCTTGCAAGACATCCAGCTGCAGCAGATCATGTGGTACATTGAAAGACTCATTGAAACGAAGTGGTGTGGAACAGCTGGAATCTGTTTCACTCTCCTCTGAAGCAATCGAAACAATACGAAGCAGGTCATCCTTCTTTGACAGTTCATGCTGCAGCTGGTTAACCTATGACAAAAAGAAGATCACCAGCTTGTAAAATATACTTTAGCTATAAATTATTACAGTGTATTATTTATGCAGCCTCTTGAAACATCACTGCTCTAGTTTAAAACAGGATTAAAAAATAGCTCACAGGTCATGATCCATTTATTTATATTTGCACAGAAGATGCAACCTCTGTTTTAATAGGAAGTTCACAAAAACTGTAATTTAGCACTGTAGGGGAGACTGAAAATTCAAGAACACACTGTTTTAATAGTTTGCTTCAAAGTAATTTTCCAGCTGCTTTGATAGATGTTTACATTTTAACATGCTAATTACCATTTTGATTATGACCATTTTTCTGAACAGTAACCATGGAAAACAGGACCAATATATATCTGTTTATATGTATAGACCAGTACCTCTGCCATCTATACATTAAATGAACTGTAGGACAACTAAAAACAAGAGAAGACATAGATCTCATTTAGAGAAATGCTATTTTGCATACTTGCATATCTAATTACGAGTCTGTCTTTATTACCAGCACACTGTTTTATACAAGTGGCTGAATCCATTTCACTGTAACTTAAACTACATCTGTTGACCCCAGAGTTAAAAAACTTTGAAAACTTAATTGTCAACTACTTTTTTTTAAGAAATTAAAACAAAGAAAAGATTAGATCAAGAATGTATACTTAAAGAGAGAGATGGAGTGAAACTCTTGAGCAGAATTCAGTTGTCATTACATTTTTTATTATTATTTATTTATTTGTAGTAGAAGCACCCCATTAAGCCATCTTGTTTTCTGGCTGCTTTGGAAGGAGGACAACGAGGATCACTCACTCGATCTAGAGTTTGTCCTAACTGTTCTTCTAATGCTTCATTCTGTTCCGTCAACAGATGGTTTCGCTTAAGGAGGGCTTGTCCAATTCGAGCTGCCAGTTCCAGGTCCCGCTCTTTCTGCTCACAAAATAAGAACAAATGTCTACTTTTGACTTGATAAGGTTTAAATTCAGAGTAGTTTTAGATTTTCTGAGTTATTGTTATAATGCATCAGCACTCTGAGATCCCCCCTCACTCTCAAATGGATCAACATTGTTAGAATAATGATTAATGTTTCATCATTTAAATCCAGAACACAACCATAACTATGTTTCTTGATATAGCACATTCTATACCACAGTCATTTGCAGTAACAGGGAGAGGAAAGCACCAAACCTGGGCAGAGTTTTGGGTTTTGTGCTGAGTACTGGAAAGCTTATATGGGCTCTGTTGATTCAGACAAAGAAGCCACATATTTTCAGGTCTGTGGTCTTTCAAGTGACACTTTCTCCAGAACAGACTGCTTAACTTGAATAGTGATGAGATGGTAGAGGCAAAGGAGCAAGAAGGAAGCAGAAGAAAGCTGTCTCTTTCTTACACCTCACTGGCTCCATGGGTGCCCATAGTTTTGCTAAATTTTGATTTTGAGATGATGCGACAAAATGGGTAGCTTCTAATTATCCATGTGTTGGGTAAGAAGCTCCTGAAGATAACTGAACCAAAACTTCCAGCAGCTGAACAAAACCCTTCCTCAAATACATGTCTTCAAATCCATTAATAAAGCATTATAGCGATGAGCATACCTCAGCTAACAGATGTTTGACCATGTCAGCATCACTGTAGGTTTTCTGCTCCACGTTATCTGTGCCAAGAACTGAGAACAGAAAAAAAATACTTATTGAAGTAGCTTAAGTAAAAGAAGACTTCTGGGAAGGGACAGAGCTTAAACTCAGAGGATGTTGTTTATATACAAATGGATACCTTATCCTATTATATATGTATTAAAAATTTACAGCTTTCAGCAATATTAGCTAAAGTTTGAGGTGCTCACACATTGTTCAGATTTAGAAAAAGGAGAAAAATCTTGGGATCAACATTTTTGAATATGGCTAAGCTATTAAATCATCCAGCCTGTTGAAGACAGAGGGAAGAGTATATTGGAGCGTATCCAAATATAGCTGAATGTACCAGCAGACTTCACCATTGAAACAAAATTTCCATTAATATGTGTGACAACTACACACAGCAAGTATGGAGAGCCCAGAGACTGACTAGTCATGAAAATGTAGCAGCATGTATCAAGTGCTTGATTAATGTATCAAGTGCTTGATTATCTTGGAAACAGTTAAAAAGAAATGTGATAATGTAGCAATAGATCCTATCTTACTGACTGACTTCTATGTTTGAAGAGTTGGTAAAACTATTAAAAAACTGAGAATAAGTAGGATTTGAAAAACAAGGCGCAGTCAAGAATAAACAAAGCATGAAGAATCTGTGACAACTCTGAATGAAACAGAGATAAACCATAAAGCACTTGTCTGCTCCAGTTCTTGTCCTGAGAAATAGAAGATGCTAATGAAGAAAAAATATTAATTACCTTGTGCAAATTTGTGAGATCCAGCTAAGGAGGAGGAAGGAAGTTCAATAAGAGCTAGAGTGACAGAAAATGACAGATATGGAGGGAAAGAAGAGCAAAGAGAAAAAATTAAAATATAAGGAAATAGATGATTTTTTTTGCACACAGCCACCACCACAAAGTAATAAATGCATGTGTACACATACTTTTTACACTATTAAATCTTGCTTAGAACTTTTAAAGAACCATTTAAATATGATTCCCTTCAGAAGCAGAATTATACGTCACACTTGAAGGTGATGGATGTTTGTGCTTGTCTAAGTTCAAAAGAAATTTGCTGGTTTTGCTTTATGGAAACAGGATCATGAAAGTAAAGAAGGCAGCAATATAAATTTATGAAATATAATTCTTCAGTGGAAACAAATACTTTAAATTAACCCATTCTGAAATTAATTCCAACATCACTGCACTGCAAATGAGATTACTATGGTTTTGATCTAAATCTGTTTCTGAAGATTTCCTTGACTTTTCTACCTTGTTTAAATCTGAGTTATACTCAGAATACATAGTGGTACTGGTTCTCATTTTTTGCCTTTATTTGTTCCTGTTGAGGACTGCACGTGTACTTACGGAGGCAGTAAAGCACCAAGCTGAAGTACACACTAACTTTGTGTTCTGTAAGCTATGTATATCCTTTACATACATAATGTCCATAATTAACCTTTAAAAACATAACACTAAATCTATGCTGCAAACAATAACAAGTTGCATTTTGGTATATAACGAAACTTTCTTGCAGTCTTGAAAGACAGGATAACAGAAAGAACAATATAGAAGAAAAAGGTTTACTGAACTGTTTCTCTTCGAGCTTAACAGAAAAATAAATCAAACTAACCAACCAAATACCTTTTATCAAGTAGCTCAGTAGGCATAAAAGCCCAACACATGCTGTTCACGTATTTACGAGCTCTCACCTTACAGCAGTGTCATTTACTAATTGCATTCCTGAGCAGGGCAAAACCAGAAACTCTTCATAAAATTGTGAAGTACCTATATATCAGTAGCACTGGGAATTCAATTTTATTGTATTGCTTGCTTGCTGATATTTGTTGCCAAGAGGGGATTCCAAACTCATCCAGCTTACTAAGTATTTGGAACATTCATTGCACATAAATAAGTATGTTTTGCCCATTATAAGCAGAATATTATAGCCAGGTCTCCTGTGGCAACTGTTCCCAGGAGGTGATTTCAAGTTAGAAGTTTCTATCTAGTGCTAAGTCACCTTAATAAAGATTTACACTAATTACATACAAGGTTATTCAGGTAGGTAGGTTCCTAAAATTGAAAACAAATACATTTACTCTGATAAATGAAATCACAGAACTAGTAGCTTTGAAAATTAATATATACATCTTATTTTCTCCCATTACAGGATCAAAAATTACACATAGTTTGTTATCATTCTCTCTTGTGAACATGCACAAGTGCAATCTCTCCTCACTCACCTTGCAAAGTGAAAGCTGCAAGCAACTCTTCATTTTGGTTAATATTCTTGTTATGTTGTGCCATGTCCTGTTATTCACATGCACAAAGCAGTTCTAAAATCAGATGTTTTGTAATTCAGGGTTTCTTATGCTACCATAGTTGAAGCAGGAAATATTCTTCCACTTCACTGAAAACACTGCCAGTAGGAACCAAACTGATCATTCGATCAACCTTCTAAACAGCACCAGCAGCCATAAAAAGAGGAGGAGCTCAATTGCAATAACTGTTGCATTGTTTTTTGTTTTGTTTTTTTTTTCTCTTGGATGTCACCTACAAACTCACTCAAACGGTGAGCTTAGCATTCCCTTTAGGAAAAAGTTATAAAAATGTTTCCATGCATACACAGGGAGGGAGAAGATACACACAAGAGTATGATGGTCACAGTTATTCCCAATTCCAGTCAACAGAAAGATACAAATTTCTTCTGACAAGCTATTCAGCATTGATTAGAACTTGTTTTATAACTGTATTTGTCTGGAACCTTCCCAGTATCTCCCTGTAAGTTTACTAGGCTCAAAAAAAGCTAATATGATCACTATTACTTTCAATCTCTTTTTCTAAGGGAAACATGAACTGTCTTTACCTTGAGTTTATATGACTCAGCAGTTGCAACAGTGTTCTTACATGATAAAAATAGTTCTGTACATTATGCTTAGCAGGTGTCTTTTAACTTACTGCCAGTTGTAGTTACAGCTCATTTTTGAGACTGTCAAGAAAACATGTATGGCAACTGTTGAAAAAAACTCTCAGAAGTTTACCCTTTTCACAGGACATTTACTGTAGTTAAAAAAGAACTTCTCACTGCGTGAAAGAGGAGGACACCACTTTCTATAGTACCTTGACAGCCAAGTAATACATGACTAGCTTCACTAAAACATTACTGATAAAACCCCTCCCTCTAACAGTTTGGAAGTGCAGGCTTGCAAACTTCCAAGCAAGGTCCTCTCAAGTCCTCTGTGCTTCATCACACTGGAACTGCAGGTACTGAACAGAGAGCTTCAGCAGAGCTACACTTGATGTAAAACTCCTTCCAGGACTGACAAATTCTGATCCCATTGTAATTAAAACTTAGAGGCAAGTACACACCCCCTGACTACACAGCTGCTTCCAGTGAACTTCAGAAGCATTCACTCAACTAAAAAAATCATTTATGCATGCAATATTATTATCAGAAACAGACTGAGCAATAAATACTAAGTGGCTTTCCACATACTTTCCACAGTTAAACTAAGTTCCAAGTCTGCAAGTTCAACTGATAGCAAGATTACTTTCAATTGTTGAGTACTGCATTCTCAGGAGGTAGTATTTTACTTTTATTTCTACTTACTCATTTGATATAAACCCTGGGTGGAGGCTTGAAGCATTAACACCACCACCAAAAAAACCCTTTCAGAGGTGGCATGTACAAAGAAGAGTTAATCATTACAGATGATATATAACTATCAAGTACACTCTCCCAAGAGGTTTGTTCAAACAGTTCCAATATATGGAAGAAAAAAGGACTTTCTCATTCTCTTCTTCTCATAGGAAAACAATTGAAAATACAGGCAAGTAAGTGTTCAGTTCTCTGGGCAGCCCTCTATGCATTTGATTTTTAACACAATAAAGGTTCCTTCATGCAATTGGAAGCTGACCATTTTCTTCTTTATTATCTGCTAGGTTTAAGGATAAGTTACTTAGTATTTTCAAAACTGGAAGGCAGTGACCAACACTAATCTGTACCCACCTACCTGGCATCCACATCATTTCTGTCTCCAGAAGAAATTAACATAATTTCAAAAGCAACGACACAAAACATAGAATCATAGAATGGTTTAGGTTGGACTTTAAGGGTCATCTACACACAGAATTACACACAGAATTATCATAGAGGCTGGAATAGACCGTTGAGATCATCAATTCCAGCCTAAGATCTGACACCACACTGCCTAGCTAGAGCATGTCACTAAGTGCACCACCCAATCTTTCCTTAAACACCACAAGGGATGGTGACTCCACCACACCCCCCGGCAGGCCATTCCAGTGTCTGATGACCCTTTCCATAAGGAAGTTCTTCCTGATATCCAACCTAAACCTCCACTGGCGCAGCTTCAGGCCATGCCCTCTCATTCTGTCGTTGGTTGCCTGGGAGAAGAGTCCAGCCCCCACCTGCCTATAACTACCTTGCAGGTAGGTGTAGAGAGTGATGACGTCTCCCCTCAGTCTCCTCCAGGCCAAACCCTGTCTCATCCACACCACAGCATCTGTATATCAGTCCTTGCACTGGCTTCTAGTCAGACTTTACTGGCTTATTGTTCACTTGCTTTGCTGCCTCATGAGGAAGTGCTTAAAAATAAGTGTGACTGACAACATTGTGTGGCATCTTTCACCACAGTAAAATGTGACCATGCATGCTGATCTTTTCTTGGCCAAGAAAATGAATTTGCTGTTGAAATCTACAAGTGGACATTCTCTGTGAGATAGTGGGGTTTGTTTGCTGTGTTGCTGTCTTTGGTAGCTGCTCTCTTTACTGGGCCTTTGCAATGCAAGACCATCAGGATGGTACGAGTAGTTCTGTTGGCACATCTGGCTTAGCAACTTTTTTTCTTTAATGGTGCTCCATTGAAATTTTTATTGTAACCTGTATGTACCAGCACACTCCTGACTGATGGGTTGATGTGCTTTTCCCAGGATGGCAGGTACAGAGGAAGAAATTGTTTGGCCATGGATTGTGGTGAATCTGGTAGTGGCTATTCTAGCTGTGACAAGTTGGATCCTCTTGTCTTGCCGACCAGAGCTAGATCACAGTGAAGGTAAGAAATGTTAATAGGCAAAATGTTTGTGCAGGCTTTTATCTGCTGCGCTCTGCGCTTGGTATTCAAGAATAGTCTTGAGAAATTATGTGGCGGAGGAAAAATAAGCATCTCCGGGAAACTTTCTACACCTACACTGAGGGTGCAGTACAGATACATAAGGAAACCCAGATACAAGAAAACTCTACCATTATCAGCACAGACCTCCATAAGGGCTACCTCATCAGCTGCTTAGTGTGCCTAGCTGAATTTCTCTGCAAGGACCTATTTACTGCTGACCTTAGGCTGTCTCCTGTGCCTGAGCTGCTGTGTTGACAGCTTGCTGTGAGCAATATCCTTATGATTCTTTCTATCCCAGGTTCTGGTGTTGCTTACAGCATGATACACAGAGCAGATACGTGCCTAAATAAATGAGTCTCTAAACAAGTTTTCCTTCTCGAGTCTGACATTCTCAAGCCTTTAGCAGTCTTTCAATCTACTTTATTCTGTTTTGGTGTCCAGGTTGAATGCAGGATGATACTGCAAATGATCAGCTGCTAGCATTGATACTTCTGCTCATTTGAGAGGGCAACAAGAGTTTTCTAAAGACAGTAGCAGCCCTTGCCACTGCTGAATTGTTGATAATGAGATTGGGAAGAAAAGCAGGAGGCTTAGGGGAATGCCAGAGCACTTTTTAGGAATAACAGAATTGTACTCAGATGAAACTTCTAAAAGACAATATAATTATTTTCTTTCTCCTTTAGAATTGATGTTTCATGCTGAAATTGAGGAATTTCCCCAGGGAGATATCATACCCAGAGTCCAGCCGTAGTGTGGAACAAGCATCTGTAAATACTGTAGCTGTGATTGATGGCTCAATGTATTATGTATTATAGCCATGTATTAAAACTTTCATAAAGAAAAAATGTATTTTTATATTTTGATTTTGATCTTTTTATGTATGCTACAATTTCCAGATGTGATTGGAAACTTTTATACTTTTACTTTTTCTTTTACAAAGTAGATTAGTGCATTAAGTCAAGGTGGGTTTTTTTTGTATACATTGCTACCTATATAGCCAAAGAAACTAGATGGGTGCAGAAGATCAGGGATTCAGTGCTTTTTTGACTGCTGTACAGTCTTCAAAAACCTGCTTTTGTTACTAATGCTGGTAGCAGTTGGCTTATCTGATTTGGCTAAATATTCTTTAGGGATTGAAACAAATTTTATGAGCAAAGTAGTCTTAAGGAAGATTGTAACAAAAGAGTTAGAAAACATAAACCCCACAAAGTTAGTAATCATAAAATAATCTGGGCTTAATTGTCATAAAAAGCATTTGCTAGATAGAGTAAGGGATTGGATTGTCAAGAACTTTGTTTTCAAGAATTTTGCCTTGAGAGAAGGCACTTTATTTTTCCTTTAGTTCTCTTGACAAAGATCTTGATGTTCTTTCAAGTTGATGTAATAGAAGAAGCAAGTTTTAATATTGCAAGAGTTTGGTCAGCTAATGAATACCTAATTGCATCTTTCAATCAAGCATGGTGTTTTGGGGTTGTCTGTGGGATATATGCATGTCCTGTAATTTCTTGATAGTCAGGACAATGCCATTCACAGTGTTCTGATTCTCCTTATCTTGTGTGGAAAGAGCAGCAGCGCTATTCACTGCTCTTTCCACAGAAACTTGCATTTCACAGGGCTTAAAAATGTTACTTCTACCTATTTGGATGGAGATCGATTTCCTCTGAAAGGATGGGTTTTGTTTTGTGTTAAAATGGGATAAGAAACTTCCTCCTAAAATTACAAGAAAATATTTACTAAAGCAAAGCAAAAACTCTGCAAAGCTCCAAATCTATTTGTATATTTAATATGTATTGATTTTGCATTGTTTTATATAATGTGTGTAAGTGTGGTTGAAAAGGGTGCGCGGTTGTCAAAGGTCCGTGTAGAATTACTGTACTGTAAGTAATTAAGAGTAGCCAGATAAAATTCTTGAAGGGGGATCGTTAAAGAGACAGTAATTTTCTGTGCTGTTATCACAGTTGCTCTAAAACAAGGATAGGAACATGAATAACTAGGGCTGCTGCTGCCCTGTTGAGAGTTTGAGCCCTTTTATGCCCATCAGGCAAATGTAAACAATTCAAAAATTCATTGTTCATGACATTATAAAAATGCTGTAGTAATCTTGAGGCGGGGGGGGAGTGTCCAACCAGAATTAAAAACCATTCCACAGCTGTTGGATACATTCTGGGGCATTCACTCTGTTGTGAGAAGGAGCTGTTAACCCTTTTTTGTAAATTGCTATGGTTCTTGTGTTTGTATTTTTTGCAAAACTATAGAGCTAAATTATGGCTGGCACTGCATTGTATATTAAAATGGAGAGCTCCAGGGTGCTGCTTGCTTTCAGTGTTACGATTTGGCCACTGGAGGTGGGGGATGAGGCATTGCTTAGTGTTCCCATGTAGGTTGTCACCACACCTTCTCCAGATACAGTGCATTTGATGTACAAAATTGTTGAGCTCCTGAAGATGAGATTAATAATGGCTTCTCTTTGCTGCTTGACATTTCTGTGATCACATCAGTGCAGGAAAAACTTGGACAATATCATTGTTTGATTTCTGACTTTATTACTAGGAATTGGCCTTCCAGTTATCCCTTGAACAAAGCAATGCTAGCCAGGAGCCTGATTTATTCTATTTCATTGTGAAATACAGTTGTTTAGTTAGATGGTTGAGCAGGGATTAAGTTAATGAACTTTTTGGTATCAGTGTTTCAGTCGAGGCTTGCCCTTCTACTCTATCTTTTTGTGAGGGTCTGAGTATATGTGTGTTTAAATTAATGAGGTTTGAGATTGCCATTTAAAATCACATTTAATAAACAATTTGGTGGTTAATTGCATATTTTACAAAGTACTTCTCGTTCTGTTAAGCCTCACGAGGGAATATGAGTTTAACTAAGCTTTTTTATTTAGTTACTTGGAAAGTTTTAGAAGGAGTTTACAAAATAGATATTTAATTACAGAAGATGCAATAAGTGTAGGAGCCTTAACAGAAAATGCCTTTGTGTGTTTCCATACCATTGTTTTACTGCAGTATTTTTATGTTAAAAAAAAAAAAAAGTTAGTGCCAATTTGTTTTTACATATGTGAAATGATTAAAAAACTCTAAACTAGTTAGAAATGATTGTGCTACTTTTTCTGTTTCCAAATGATTAGTGTGTTTCAAATTAATGTCTATCTAGGTTTTTTCCCCAGCATAAATATTTTATATAATATACAAGCTCTGAACAGGTAATTATAGGAAGACATTTTTTCTTTATTTGTGGCAATGTTGTAAATAATCACAGAACCACAGAATAACTGAGGCTGGAAAAGACTTATGAGATCATCGAGTCCAGCCTATGACCTAACACCAAGAAGTCAGCTAAATCACGGCACTGAGTGCAGCATCCAGTCTTTCCTTAAACACCTCCAGGGATGGTGACTCCACCACCTCTCTGGGCAGTCCATTCCAGTGTTCTGTCTTTCTATAAGGAAGTGCTTCCTACTGTCCAACCTAAACCTCCCCTGGCACAACTTCAGGCCATGCCCTCTCGTCCTGTCACTGGTTGCCTGGGAGAAGAGCCTGGCCCCCGCCTGACTACACCTTCCCTTCAGGTAGTTGTAGAGGGTGATGAGGTCCCCCCTGAGTCTCCTCCAAGCTGAACAACCCCAGCTCCTTCAGCCTCTCCTCATAAGACTTTTCACTCCAGTCCCTTCCTCAGCCTCATCTCTCTCCTCTGGACCTGCTCCAGCACCTCAATGTCCTCCTGGAAGTGAGGGGCCCAGAACTGCACCCAGGACTTGAGGTGAGGCCTCACCAGTGCTGAGTACAGGGACAGAATTACATCCCTGCTCCTGCTGGCCACACTATTCCTGATACAGGCCAAGATGCCACTGGCCTTCCGTGCCACCTGGGCACACTGCTGGCTCATGTTCAGCTGGCTGTCAACCAGCACTCCCAAGTCCCTTTCAACTGGGCCGCTCTCCAGCCACTCATCCCGCAGTCTGTAGCGCTTCCTGGGGTTATTGTGGACAAAGTGCAGGACCCGGAACTTGGCTGTGTTGAACTTCATCCCATTGGCCTCAGCCCATTGACGCAGCTTGTCCAGGTCCCTCTGCAGCATCTCCCTGCCTTCCAGGAGATCAACAGTCCTCTCCAGTTTATTGTCATCTGCAAATTTACTAATGGTAGGCTCAATCCCCTCATCCAGGTCATCAATAAACATGTTGAATAGAACTGGGCCCAGTACTGATCCCTGGGGGACACCACTGGTCAAGCTGCCACTGGCCTTCCGTGCCACCTGGGCATACTGCTGGCTCATGTTCAACTGGTTGTCAACCAGCACTCCCAGGTCCCTCTCTGCCAGGCCGCTCTCCAGCCACTCATCCCGCAGTCTGTAGCGCTGCAGGGGGTTACTGTGGTCAAAGTGTAGGGCCCTGCACTTGGCCTTGTTGAATCTCATACCATTGGCCTTAGCCCATTGACTCAGCCTGTCCAGGTCCTCTGCAGCTTCTTCTTACCCTCCAGGGTATTGACACTGCTCCCCAGCTTGTTGTCATCCACAAATTTAATAAAGTACACTCTATCCCCTCATCCAGGTCATCAATAAAGATGTTGAATAGAACTGAGCCCGGTTCTGATCACTGGGGGACACCACTGGTCACTGGACACCAACTGGATGCAGCACCATTCACACTCTCTGTGTGCCCGGTCATCCAGCCAGTTTTTAACCCAGCAAAGGGTGCACCTGTCCAGGCCGTGGGCTGCCAGCTTTTCCAGGAGGATGCTGTGGGAGACTGTGTCAAAGGCTCTGCTGAAGTCTAGGTAGATCACATCCACAGCCTTCCCCTTGTCTGCCAGATGGGCCACCCAGTCATAGAAGGAAGTAACACTGGTTAGGCAATGACTGAATTCTCTGATACCTTAAAATCCAGTTGAAAAAGAAACCCTCTAAGACTCGGTTGTCCAAGACTTAGTTTGAAGCTTTAGAAGGCAGGCAGGCATTCTTTATTACAGCACTGAGTGCATGAGGGATAATTCCTCCAAACACGCACACACTACAGGATTCTCCATGTTTTGTTTATATGCAAAATTAATAGAGTTAGTAATTTATTGACTCTGCCCCCTTTATGATGATTGGTTAGTAACTTAAGATATAATATTTCTGACTCCATACTTGTACTACTGTGCAAGCGTTTAAGCACCCAATGTGCCCTGGGCCAGGATATTTTGACCTATGGGCATGACTTCTAGTATTATAATGAAGCAGTGCAGCTAAAGATACACGAGTCTTAAGTTCCCCGGCGAAGTTGACAGCATACAATTGATGAGTTGCCCTCCAGGCCTAGTTGCTATGGGATATTCCCACTAAAAGAGACTAAACATCAGCTCTGCTGATTAAAAGTGTTAATTTACAGTTCTAGTGAGGTTTTAGACTCAGTCCTCAACAAAGACTGAATTGTTTTAAATCTCTGACATCATGTTCATTGCTGTTCTTTAACTGTGGGTAAAAAAAAGAAATACATCAATTGAATCAATCTAGTATTGGTTTGATGGCTTCAAGGATGGTGGTCTTGTTTTACCTGCTTTCTGGCTACAGTATTTTCTTACTTGTTTTAAACAGTAGAAACGTAGCCCATGAGGATGACCGTATAAGGGATAATGGCATGCTTTTCTTATCACTTACTTTTACAGGCCTTAGCTTACAGCTGCTGCTTCTCGGGCAGGGGCTTCTGAAGGCGTTTTTCCCCTAACGCCGCTGTCGGGGACAGGCTCGGTGCCGTCGTCCTCTC